>CAIGRB010064540.1:0-26406 GCA_903798255.1 Fraxinus quadrangulata
GTTTTCAAATTATTAGCACACAACCCTAGGTTGTCCAATCACTCAGGGTTTCATCCTTCCATTGGGACTTCACCTATGCCACATCTACCACAGCCATCCAAAGATCGGAGTTACAACGAGCTGATCAACAAAAACACACACTTCACCTTGAACAGGCTGATGGCATCTTAGGGTGAGTCATGTGCACTTTAAATCTCATTTTAGTATCTTTATTGAACACACTAACACTTTTTTCTTCTTTCAGATGACCTCAAGAAAAAGAATCATTGAGGTCAGACTTTGCTACAGTCTGGCACAGCGTGGCCTAGGCAAGGACCTAGAAAACTAGTTTGTCTGCATACAAAAAGTATGAGGAAAAGTTAAACTTCCTTAGTGAAAGGCAGTCGCCTTTGGAGGAAGACAAAGTGGACGAGGATGCTTTCTTGATAAAGAGAAGAAGGGCAAGCCCATTTGGGACGTCGTCTTCGATCGTAACTGTGGCCAAACCAACTTACCTCCTCTTATTTTCACTGGGATGGTTAAGGAAAGTACTTCTGAGGTGCCAGTGGGCACAATGATGACGAAAGGGTCCCCATTTGATCTTGCCGGCCAACCAGTGGAACCTCTCCGGAAAAGGTTGAAAAAACCCGTGAATCCTCCTCCTCGCAGCAAAGCATCTAATTTCCTGGAGAGTAAAGAGGATGAAGTCTCCGAGGCCGTTCTAGAAATGATACCTCCTGAGACTGCCTCCGTCGACTAGATTTACAACAAACTTTGCACTGTGGAGTGGCAAACTCATGTCGCCTCTTATGAGATCGAGGATCTACTGGTGGCCAACAATGCTTGTGTGGCCCACACACTAAGTAATGACACTGCGGCTGAGAACTTGATTTGGAGCCTTTGCCAAAGAAATGAAGAACTAAGCCAAAGGTTGGAGGCCTCAGAGAAGTGGGAAGAAGAGGTAAGAAAGGCCAAGGGCAAGACAGAAGAGGCTGAGGTGAAGAGGACTGAGGCGGAAGTGAAATTGGATGCAGCTTAGATACAAGTGAACTAACTAAAGAATGAACTCCACGAGTCGGTGTCTCAGGTGGTGGCCCTTACTAAATGAATTGATCAATTGACCATTACTACCCACGTGTTTCATCTTGTGCTGTACAAATCAATCATATCCTTCCTCTCTTCTAGCGCTCTACTTCATGGGCGATAAGAAATTAAGGTTTTTATTAATTCATATTTTATTCTTTTTCTATTTATTATTTCAATAAATTAGCCACTGGTAAGTTGTCTTTTAACAAAAATATGACCATTTAACTGTTAATTGAACAAACTAGTTGTTAATTTGAGATACAAGTGCTACAAAATTGAAACATTGAGGACTTAGATGAAAAAAAAAAGAACATCGAGGACATATTTGCCATATATTGAGGACCCAACTGTAAATTTTCATAATTTTTTATGTTACTTCTTGTTGGTAAAATGTTTATAATTAATGAATATATATTCTAATGTTCAACTTGAAGCACCACAAAAAAATAATTTTCGGACAAGACAAAACTTTAACAAAATATAAAATTAGAAAACATGTAACATGATATCCATCATCATTATTAAATCATAATTCATAATTGTTGAGTCCTACAAGACAAGAAAATAGTCACCTTTTAATTCCAACCAATAAAATACATACATCCAAATTCCAATGGACAAGGCAGGCACGATCACCATCTAAACCGTGCTCCCAACTGTAGAATCAGAATTTAAAATAGTTTTTTTCTTTTTTCTTATTTAATTAGAAAGACTCACACTATCTTTTTTAATGTTTAGTCTTCATTTCGACACGCAGGCTCAAATTTTCTTCAAACCATCTCGTTTTCTTATTTTCTATTTCTATGTTTCAACTATTCGTTACCAAGTTGAAAAATTGATATATGAGCTTCATGAAGGCAACATGTAATGGAATATGATCTAGTAAGAATATTAGGCAGAGATAACACACATACTTGCATTTTTTCTTTTAACTTCATAATCAAATAAAGTGTAATTTTGGATAGGACTGTACAAAAATCATATTTATTCATAACATGAAAATCGATCTAGTTTATCAAATGGAAGGGATTTCGTCCCCATAGTTCCTGATTACCAATCAGGAATGAGACTTGAACTAGCCAATAAAATATGACTGTTTTTAACTGCCCAATATTAACAACAACCCATTACCACTGCAAATAATGTTGGATCACGGTGGATGCAGTTTCATCATTTCTCTACCTATATAAACACTCATTTGGACATTAGGAAAACACACAAAAACGAATTGTATATTTCTATTGAAGAAAAAATATTATCTTCAGTTTTTTCATATTTTTCTGGAGTACACTTGAGAGTTCTGGAAATCAATTGTGATTGCTGCACAATTGGTTTATTTGATCGTTGTATCTTAGATGTGATTGTCCACAGAGGTCGCAGTAGTTATCGACGGGCAATTTCGCTTTAGAACATCGTGCTGTCACGAGACTCGATCAGTTGATAAGTTTTATTTTCTGCACTTTACTGTATTGCAACTATTAATCTATCCAACAATAAGCTCATTTACATGTGGTATCATGGAGGCATA
Organism: Fraxinus quadrangulata; assembly: GCA_903798255.1. Taxonomy (NCBI): domain Eukaryota; kingdom Viridiplantae; phylum Streptophyta; class Magnoliopsida; order Lamiales; family Oleaceae; genus Fraxinus; species Fraxinus quadrangulata. The sequence continues at coordinate 2,594 of CAIGRB010064540.1, forward strand.
AGACTCGCAACTATACAAAAAAGGAAAAAAAATAAAAAATATTAGGTTTATATTTGTGGTTGAAGAATAATTTATTTTATTAAAAAGTGTAATAAAAACTTGATGATGTAATTTTACTTAAAGCTATTTAAGTAAATAAGAAAAGGGTAATTATATTACCACTACAAATTTTATTAAGTGCACCACATTTTCTAATTTTTTTTATTTACTTAAATAGCATTGAAGTAAAATTACATAACTAGAATTTTAATATATAATTACCCTAAAATATTAGTAAGTGCATGAGCCCGCCCCCACCCAAAGCTCTTGCATTGCAAAGAATTTCTCTCAGTCGTCGATCGTTGCCTTTCAAATCTTCTTAACCCATTCTCAAAACTTTAATTAATTCTTAAATTTATCACTTTAATGGCATTCTCACTTTCCCTGTTGCGCTCCAAAACTCCATTTTACCAAGAAAAAAAAAATTCTAAAATTTTAAAAACCTCTCTAAATTCGATTTCACGTAATCCCCGAACCCTAATTAATTCCTAATTAATCACTCTAATGGCTTATGAGAGTTCGGAGTTAAGGTTAATGATATGCTTGGAGCAGATACAGCAAAAAAAGTCAAAATTTTGGTGGAAATGATTGCCTCCGATGATATCATTTCTGGGCTGATACTGAATCAAATGATCTAATTAAATATGATAGAAATGATTGAGAAAAATGATGAGTAATATTGGAAGAATGAATACACCACAATATTGTATTTTGTTTTTGTTTTTTAGTTTTTATGGTATTAGAAGTATAATTGTAAAGTTGTTGTGGTGTGATTATTGAAAATATATTTTAATTATTGTGTGATTGTAATGTGGTCTAGTAATTAAATTTTGTAGTGGTAATATAATTACCATAAAAAAAATAATAAAGATTGTAGTGATAATATAATTACCCTTAACCTTAATATATATGATGCGCATGTTCTAAAAGCTTGGCCTAGGCGCGAAACGTGGGCAAAACGTCTTGTTTCAGAACAAGGAGTGCATTTATTTATTTATTTTTTTAAGTATAGAATTTAGATGTTTGTTAGATATTATTTTAATTATTAAATAATTTTTAGATTGATTAAAAATTAAAAATAAGCTCATGTTTGAGCCATATTAAAATTTTCATTTTCATTATTCTACTCATTTTTAACCACACATTTTTCAATAAATAATATTTTTCATTACATTAATAACTCTTTTTCAACCACACATTCTCTATCATCTACTATTCCAAAATACATTCTTCTAAAATAATATGGTTCAAATACACCTTAATATTAAAATAATAAATGCTTTTGTTGACCTCGAAAAATGTGAACTAACGTGGACAACAGATGACGGTCTCACTCATGCCAACTTAAGCAAATTTCGGCGTGTTTTGATTGGAATATCGAAAGGAAGTGAGGAAAACGTGAACGCGAGAGATGCTTCACGACGTGAGACACAAGTGTTCGAACACTGACTGATGAAACAAAAATGATTGCACTAATAATAATCACCAATCGAATGCCTATGATTATCCGCTAAAGATCAAGCTAATAACTATGGAACAATCAAAATGATATGTGGAGAATTTTTCCTCTTAAATGTGTGTGTTAGAAAAAATGCTCACAATGCCGTTTTGTATTTCTTATTTAGATTTTCCAAGATCCCCTTTTTATTTACAAAAAACTTTCTATTTATAGTGTTTTGGCCGACATGTTGTCCGTTGGATCAAAATCATATGGCCTCATCTCCTTGATTAAGACTGCACATCATTGTCTATCATACAATAAATACATTGATAATGGGTTAGCCACCCTATACATTAGGCTGAGACACCTAACATTTTTTATTATAAACATTACATCAATCATTCCTAAAGCTTATCTACAAAAGATGTAAGAGATAGCTTCGGATGAACTAAGGCCTCAGTTGGAGAAAACTTTGTATCGATCTTCTGTGTGAAGAGCTTCGTCTCTTCTCCGACTTCTTTAGGTAGCACTTCGGCTTAAGAAGAAGCGCTTCGGTTTTACGTGCTTCGACCATTTAGGCAGTTTTTCGGCACTATAGTTTCAGCCGTTCATTTGATCTTTTTACTTTGACCAATTGATTCTTTGTTGACTTTTCTTTTCACGTGAATTGTTTTCCGAAAAATACTCATTTTTTTTACAATGGTTAAAACAGCTTTCATTGAGTCTCTGCATCTATCCTTTTTTCTTTCTGAACCTTTGTTTTGGGAAAACAGGATTTGGCTCAGGATTGCCCATTTTTATTAATTCCGGGGTATTCGAGGAGTCGATAAGCTAATTCCCGTTGATGTCTATTTGTCGGGTTGTCCACCTAAACTGGAAAGGTGAGGCGTAACAGCTTTTTTTACGATTTCTTTTTTTTTTTGTTGAGCGCTTACAACCTCACCTAGGCTCCTTTTGTTCGAAACTTGACCTACACGCATAGCTGCTCCTTGATAGTAATGTCAATGGGTCGAGCCAACTGTATAAGCACGAGTTCGGGCTCGTGCTCGCCACGAGTCGAGCTCCGACTCGACTCGTTACTCGTGGTTCACGAGCCGAGGCTCGTGAGCTCGCCTAATTTTTTTTCTCTACCTAGACCTTTAAAAAAAAAAATTTTTTTTTTTTTGAACGAGCCGCTCATCAAAAAACTAGCGAGCCAGCCTGCTAGGCTCGTGCTCAGACTCATCTTTTTGACGAGCTGAGCGGCCGAGCCGACTTGCCACCTCTACTCTTTGAGTTTTATAGAACACTGATGATGCATGATATATTTGACAAATTAGATTAAATTGAAAAAAACAGTAATAATTGCAATCAGTGTGTTTAAATTTTTATCAATTATGTGACGGCACGCTGGATATCTCAAACAGATTGCACGCAACGTGCCTTCCCATCCTTCCATTTGTTTGGTGTCTTAGCATATTTAGGAGCCAAATCCGGGAACCAAGGAATAATTTTACTTCTTGAATCTTTGGCTCTCGGTCAATCAACTAAACAAAACTAAAAAGAAAAAAAATTTGATTCAGAAAATAAAGAACAGAGAGAATATAATTTATTAAAAGAATCAACTAACAATAGAAAAGGGCTGTCATTGAAATCAAAATTTTTTCTGTCTCTTTGCTTTTCCTTTCCATCTAACAGCTCCTTCCTTTTCAAAAATCTTTAATAACAATTTCAACAAAGAGGTGTATATTATTTTTCTTGATTTTGGGTTCTTCTTCGTTTAATGTATTCCACCCCATTTTGTTTCTTTCTGAACAATCTAACGGCGCCTGTTCTATCAATAATATCAAACAACCATTTCAAAAATCGTATAGAAGAGGCCCCACGCAGTAAATAGAAACAAAACCGTTGTTGTGATTCTGGCTGCTTTTGTTTTGTCTATACATTGTTGGGGTGTTCTGAGTTTTTTTTTTGGAAATATGGTTATTGGTATGTGTTTCATGCTGAAACTTTTGATACAAGGAAAATTGAGTTGGGTTAGGGAAAAATAGTGAAATAGAGAGTGCCTGAGGTTGGAAGGAGGGAGAAAGAGAGAAAAAGGTGGGTTCTTGAGAAGAGAATGAGCAAAGAATTGCGGGGCATTGTCAAGGCTTGGGAAGCAAAGGTGAAGAAATCACAAGCAGCTGCAAAAAACAGGGCAAATAGCATGTTCAGTACAATGTCAGTGGCCCATGTGGATGATGATGAAACTCATTACCCTGGAGAGATTTATCATGTTGAGAAGGTATTCTCCAATGGGGATGTGTATATAGGGCAGTGGGGAGACAACTGTCCTAATGGCCATGGCAAGTACTTGTGGGTTGATGGTTGTATGTATGTTGGTGATTGGTGCAAAGGCAAGGCAATGGGGAAAGGCAAGTTTAGTTGGCCGTCCGGTGCGACTTATGAGGGCCAATTCAAGAATGGGTACATGGATGGTGAGGGAAGCTATACAGGTTCTTCAAATGATACATATAGAGGAACATGGGTGATGAACATAAAGCATGGTATGGGTACAAAGAATTACGCAAATGGAGACTATTATGCTGGGGCGTGGCGTCGTGGGCAGCCTGATGGTCAGGGGAGGTATGTGTGGAACAATGGGAACCAATACATTGGGCATTGGAGGCTTGGGAGGATGAATGGCAATGGAACTATGATGTGGGCTAATGGGAATCGCTATGATGGTAGTTGGGAGGTTGGATTGCCTAAAGGAAATGGGACATTCCGATGGGCTGATGGGAGTTTTTATGTTGGTGTGTGGAGTAAGGATGAGCGGAGTGGGACTTATTATCCCTCAACTTCACAAATGGGTAATTTTGACTGGGATCCTGAGGAAGTATTTTTGGACTTGAGAGATTGTAGAATTGGTGTAAGTGAGAAAGTATTGGTATTTCCTTCGCAGAAAATGGTTAACTGGCCTTGCGAAGGGGAGTCATTGGGGCGGAGAACTCCTAAAGTAAATGATGCAAGGCCAAGGAGAGCATCTATAGATGGGAGGCTGAGCAATGTTGGTGGCTATAGTTTAAGCTCAGAATCTGATTTGAGTTCTGAAGTATTTAGTGGATATTCAGGATCTGGAAGAGAATTAAATGAAGGATCAGGGGCTAAAGAAGTTGATGCATCGACAGTATACCGGCCTCGTATCATAATAAAGCCCACAAAAAGGCAGGGAATTACAATATCTAATGGGCATAAGAACTATGAGCTAATGTTGAATTTGCAGCTTGGAATAAGGTATCAACTTCCTCTGGATTTGTTGTCTTTTCGTCTCAATGTTATTTTACACAAAAAACATTTACTTTTCTCTGTGTTCTGGCCTTAAATCCTGATTTTCGAGCAAATGGAAGGAAGGAAGGGGGAAAAAAGGAACAGTAGACCATATTGGCTGTGATTTAAATAGAGTTAGATGAACTGTATTTATAATTTTTGGATTCTTTTGTATGTCATTTGCCAATTATGTCAACTTTTAGATGTCTCTTGCTACATCTTAAGCACAAATAGATCTTGGCCTATTTTCAACCTGTCTCTATGACTCCAACAAGGTTAAATAGAGATGATAGCCTTTATCCATTTGGAATCAATAGTATGTGTGCTTTAAGCGCTTCAATTCATTCTTTTTATTCTTGTTATCAATATTACGTATCGCTCCTTTCATTTTATAAAAGCTTACCCATTCCATTTTCGTTTTGTTACTTTGAAGAAAATTTGTAAATAATTGCTTCTGTTACATCAAAAATATATTTATCTCCTAAGCAAACTAGTTGATAATTATAATTACCCATCCTAATTTGTTTATCAAACGAATGCTTGTAATCTTTGTGATGGTGTTGCTAGATCTATGTTTCTTTCTATTTTCTTTGTAGCTCATTTTTTGGCACCATTACTTAGACATGCTGTAGGAAGACCGGCTCCAGCTACGTCCCTTGATCTGAAAGATACAGCATTTGATCCGAAGGAGAAAATATGGACCAGATTTCCTCCAGAAGGCTCAAAACATACTCCTCCTCACCAATCATGCGAGTTCAAATGGAAGGATTACTGCCCATTGGTTTTCAGGCAAGTCATTGATGCATCAATTATCATTTTCCAACGTATTAACAGAACTGTTTCGGCAGTTTTTGCTTAATCTCTCCCCTTTTAGACTGACGACCCCTTTTATGCCGAAGTATTTCCTCAAGGAGCTCTAGGATGGCAACTTTTTTTTTTTTTTTTTTAGTTATTGTTGTTAAGGTTAGAAGATTTTATGCTCTTTCAATGTAGTAATGAGCATTCATCATTTCTGAGCATGCTTTGTCTAATACTTTATTGATGTGCTGATTCGATGTGATAATTATGCTTTTAGGACTCTGAGAAAATTGTTTAAGGTGGATCCAGCTGACTACATGATATCTATATGTGGAAATGATGCCCTTCGAGAGTTGTCATCCCCTGGAAAAAGCGGAAGCTTCTTTTACTTGACCCATGATGACAAATACATGATTAAAACTATGAAGAAGTCAGAAGTAAAAGTGAGTCCAATTTCTACCTGCCAACATCTGCTACTGGAAATTTTGCAAATCAACAAAATGTTTCAGATGCAAATTTTAGATTAATTAAAATATGCACGTTGTTCAAATATGTGATTAATGCATAATTGTTTTTAGACATTCTTCACATATAGTTTACTAAACATCACTAAGCTTAATCTGGATTTTCATGTCACCAATTCATTTATTCTCTTGACCAAGTCGTTTAGACATTTTTGAGAAGTAATTTCGTTGTTCTAAATTCAAATAAACCTGTAATCCTACTTGATAATACCACTGTAGGTGCTTAAGAGAATGCTTCCAGCTTACTACAATCATATACGGGCATTTGAAAACACCCTGGTAACCAAATTCTTTGGTCTTCATTGTGTGAAGATGACTGGACCTGCACAAAAGAAGGTAGTTCAGAAAAAGTACATTCCACATATCATTTATCAGATTCAATGTTAACCGTGAACTTCCATGATATCAGAAGCCTTACTTTGGATTATCCTGGAATTCATGAGCAGGTGCGATTTGTCATTATGGGAAACTTGTTCTGCACCGAATATGCTATTCACCGACGTTTTGACTTGAAGGGTTCTTCCCATGGCCGCTTAACTGAGAAGGTTGAATCTGAGATTGAGTCGACCACCACCCTCAAGGACCTTGATCTTAATTTTATCTTCAGATTGCAGAAGTCCTGGTTCCAAGAGTTCCGCCGGTAACCAACTCTCTCAGTCTCATATTTCATTTTCCTGACTTCTTATTTTGGCATCTTATCTGATAAAATTATTATTTCTATTGGATAACATGAATTTATGAATACAATTACAATCAGAAGGTGAAGTTCAAATCATGGATAAGAAGTTTTAGTCATTACCTTATACAGTTCCTTTCTTAGATGACCTTCATGCTATGCAGGCAAGTGGACAGGGACTGTGATTTTCTCGAACAGGAGAGAATTATGGATTACAGTCTTTTGGTTGGTATTCACTTCAGGGAAATATCACACACAGGGGAACCTGTATCGACTGAGGCTAGTGTTTCCAATGCCCAGACTCCTGTTGGTAAAATGTCTAACATTCATCGATCACTTGTGTTTTTTTTTTTCATCGACAACTTTCTTAAATGGGGAGATTAATGAAAACTTGCAGCGAACGTAGGGCAAGATAGTGAAGGAGCAACTCCCAGACTAACTAGGGCAGATTTGAATATTCTCTTCGATCCTACCAGGTAAAACATCCTTATAAATATAATCTTGAACATGAACATGTCCCTTCAGTCAAGAAAATGGTTTTAGCTGCTGCTTGGCTTATTTTATGTTTCCATAATTTATCCACGATATCCTTGACGTAATACTGTTAACGAGGCTGATATTTCATATTGTCGAAACTGTACATTATTGATAAAAATAATTAATTGTTTTTGAATTCAAGTATCACTACTAATTCAGTCGAGTTTGGCAGGTGGGCATCCGTTCCATTAGGTTCAAATATGCTGGCATCAGCTGAACTAACAGTGAGAAGAAATGATGGTGAGCCTCAGCTGGTTGGGGATCCAACAGGGGAGTACTTTGATGTCATCCTAGTCTTCGGTATAATTGACATATTACAAGATTATGACATTAGCAAGAAGCTCGAACATGCATACAAGTCATTCCAATATGACCCAACTTCAATATCTGCGGTCGATCCCAGACAGTATTCTAGGAGATTCCGAAGTTTCATATTCAGAATTTTTACAGAAGACACCTGAACTTACAAGTGTAATTCTATGTTCCACTTGCTGCCAGTAAGCCTTAATGTACAGTTGGTCGTCCGAGGATGGACACTGGACAGTGACTCTGGTATGGCGCGGTGCAATTATAGGTTTTCATTTCCATTTTTTATAGGTAGGTCTTTGATATATGATTTGTCAAGTTATATATCAGCAATTCCATAAGAGGGATAAACCAGCTGCAACTGTAAATGAAATAGGAGAGTGAAGCTCAGATAGATTTATTTTTGTCCCAAAGATGAGGATTCTCAGAGATTTCTGCTCTAAATAAATCTTTATAGAAGAAAAAAAGGAATGATATTCAAATTTGATCAAGCATTTTGGCTCCGTTTCATTTCGTAGAATTGTCTTACTAAAGTTGTCGAAGACGAGTTAAATGTATTCTCTGTAAACATTTAAAGCATTTAGATTCTCGGACAAACAAAAAGCTTGGGTTCAAGTTTTGGTATCACATATATACGAAAATTTTAGATGTATTATAATTACACTTTGTTCAAAGAAAGAAATTTAATCTGCACGTGAGAATGCGTGTTCAAGACAATATTTAAATAAAGTATATAACATCTTAAGCTTTTAGATGGAAAAAGATAATCAAAAGTTAATTTACCGTTTCTAGATGTTCAGCTTGATGGTTTTTTGGTATGAAAGAATTTAAATTTTATTCCTTTACCTTTATAAAAGAGTATTTAACAACAATACGATGGCCTATACATGGTAGTACATAATTGGGCCTAAAAGAGCTCAACGTGATGACGCTATAATTAAGGGATTTCTACTGAACATTCCTTCTATACCTCAATTAGGACAACACACGCCTACAATCCCCCTCAAGTTGGTGCATATAGGATTCTGATGCCCAACTTATCAAGTAAGTTGTGAAAGTTCTTGCTACACACTGCTTTTGTTAGCATATCTGCCAACTGGTCTTCGGACTTAACATATGGAAATTGAATGATCTTCACTTCAAGGTTCTATTTGATAAATGTCGATCCACCTCCACATGCTTGGTTCGATCTTACTAGACAGAGTTATGAGAAATATCTATAACTGCTTTGTTGTCACAAAAGATGTTCATCTCACAATCAAGAGCAAAGCCAATCTTTGTCAAAAGTCTCCTAAGTCAAATAAGCTCGTAAAGACCTTTAGCCATTCCATGGAACTCAACTTCAGCACTTGATAATGCGACTACTTTATGTTTTTTACTCCTCCAAGTCACGAGGTTTCCTCCAACAAAAGTAAAGCAACCTGAGGTGGATTTTCTATTTGAGACATTCCTGTCCAATCATCATCAGTATAGCCTTCGACCCTTAAGTGATGGTTCTTTGAAAACATAAGTCATTTTCCAGGAGAGGACTTCAAGTATCGAAGGATGTGAGCTACTACCTCTATATGATCTTCATTGGACAATCCAATTTCAAATAACAAATCTAGGACATATTTCCTTTGGAAAAGGAATATCCCCTGATTGGATTTCGCGACTTCGATTTTCAGAAAGTACTTGAGTCCTTCCAAATTCTTCATCTCAAACTCGGTTGCTAACTGCTTCTATAGCTTTGATATTTCTTGTGAATCGTATCCCATAATATCATATCATCAACAAAAGCTATTAAAGCAATGATCTTACCTTTTCGATGCGTCTGAATTGCTCTCATGAAAGCCATATTTCTTCATTGCCAAGATCAACCGTCCAAACCATGTCCGAGGAGATTGCTTTAGCACGTATAAAGTCTGTTTTAACTTACACACAACCTTAGTATTGGAGGTCGCATCATATCCTAGAGTAACATCTATATAGATTTCTTCTTTGAGGTCACCATGGAGAAAGACATTTTTTACATTGAATTGGAGTAATGGCCAAGTCAAAGTTTGCTGCGTAGAAATCTAACAGCACTTAACTTAGGCAGTGGTGAGAAAGTTTCTTGATAGTCCACACCGCACATCTATGTATAGTCATTCGCCACCAGTCTAGTCTTGTATTGTTCTACTGATCCATCGACTTTGTATTTGCTGGAGAACACCCATTTACACCACACTATTTTTTGTCCTTCGGTTAGAGGCACGCAAACCTATGTCTCATTCTTCAGTAATGCCTCAATCTCTTACTTCATGGCTCACTTGGGGTCTTTTAGAGCTTTATCAACACTAGTGGGAATATAGAATGAGGAAAGTTCATTTGCAAAGGTCTTGAGAGATTCAAATAGTTTTTCTTTAGATCATAGTTGGAATCAGATACCTCGATCTTTGTTTCTCGACTTTCGAAAAGTACCTGTTGGGTGGTTTGCCATGATTGTGCCCAAAAGGTAGCTTATAAACCAACTGGAATATCTTCATTGTTAGAAATTTGAGATGTGGGTGGTGTGCTTACCTTAGCGATATTTTGAAGAGGTGGGTAGTTACATATAAGAGAGTGATGGCCTATCATTTAATCTTTAGTTTCAGAAGCAGAAGATGCCGTCGGCTCATCATTTAGTTCCTCGAAAGCTAGTTGAGTAGGAATTGAAGATCTTCCATCAGTTTCATTAAGTAGCTAGCTCCTCTCTTCACCACTGGTCTCCCCCTGAAGGGATGATTTGGAAGCTCTGGGAGAGAAAAAAGTGTCAGATTCCAAAAACGTGACATCCATAGTCACATAAGTATGCCGAGTGGAGGGATCATAGCACCGATATCCCTTTTTATTTTACACCATAACCCAAGAACAGTCAACATATGGTATAAGGATCAAGTTTCGTGTGCTTGTTCTTGTGATTGTGAAGATGAACAAAGGCAACGCAGTCAAAGACTTTTGGAGGGAGCATCAATATAGTGGATAAGTGAACAAATGTCGATAAGACCTATAATGGGTCTTAAAAGCAAAAGTCCTGGTAGCATCTGGTTGATGAGATGAACGATTGTGGTAATTGTGTTCGACTAATAAGTGTTAGGCACGTGATCTCCTAATAGAAGAACAAGAGCAGTTTCAAGAATATGACGATTTTTCCACTCAGGATACCATTCTGTTGAGGGGTTTGAGGGCAAGATGTCTCATGAAGTAAATTATCGTGTCTAAAATAATCTTGAAATCGACTGTTCATGTATTCGCCACCATTATCAGACCCACAATCTGAATCTTAATAGAGAATTGAGCCTCTGTTTGACACCCATTTTGGGTGAAAAAATTTTTGGAATAGTGATTGATGGAAGATTGTGTTGTTAAAAAGTAAAGAGAATTTTTGGGTTTATGTGTAATACTATTTTATTGATAGAATGTGTGGTTGAAATGAAGAAAGAGAAAAAAAAATGAGAAATAGAATGAGAAAAAATGGGTTTCAAATGGGGGTTGAGTTTGAACTATGGTATGAAAGGATTGGAAACGACTCAAGACTTCGTCTTTATTTTTCAATAAGTAAAGCCAAGTCATTCTAGTATGGTCATCAACAAATATAACAAACTAACATACACGAGACATAGAAGATTTTAGGGAAGGACCCAACGCATCAGAGTAAACTAAAGCGAAAGAAACATAACTTTTATTCATACTCAATGGATATGTAACATGATGAGTCTTGGCTAAAATTTAAGTTTCACATGTAAGGTCCGAAATTGACAATTCCAAAAATAAACTAGGTAATAAATCAAATATCCAAATGACGGATGGCCTAATCGACGGTGCCTATGCAAAATCTGTTGTACTTTCTAGTCACTCGGAAGGTGTACACGATATGGTCATCCCACGCTGAAGTCATCCATATAATAGAACCCCCTCTCTTAATACCATGCCTAATGATCTCCTTGATGAGAATATCCTGAATAAGACAAAAGGTAGGGTAAATAAGTACTAAACAATTCAGGTCTTTGGTAACTTGGTATATAGATAATAATTTGTGAGAAAGGAAGGGCACACAAGTAAAGTGTTAGATAAGGATAGAGCTGGTGACAACGTTACAGTGCCAACCTATGCAATTGAGGAAATAACCTTATTAGCATTGGCAATGCTAGTGTGCCGTTAAGGAGAATGTTGAGAAAAATCTTTGGCATTGAACATCATGTGATCTGTAACTCCAGAATCAAGTATCCAGGTGTTCCCATCACCATCACTACGGGAACCAAAAAGAATAATACATGTAGTGGAGTCCTAAGAGTCAATGGAACAAGAGGCATCCATTAGTTCCATCACAACACTTCAACACTTCTTGGCTTGGAGTTTCATGCCACCAATTGAGGGGTACCCATGAATTTTGAAACAAGTTTCATGGGCATGTTTGCCATCTCCGCAATAAGATCATTTAGCTCCATCCCCTGTGGCCTTTGGATTATTATTTAACCCATGCTTGCTGCAAATTTAAGGAAAGGATCCCAATGGCAAATATCTTGACTGGGTACTATTTTTTTCATTCTTTGATGTAAAAAAAGCACATAGTATCCATTGGAATCTCTCGTCGTTGTTACAGCTTGGCGAACTACTTCCTTATGGACATGAGCATAGGCTTGCTCCACCATGAGGAATGGTTTCATGTACAAAACATCATTGAGGATGTTATTGAGGTGGTCATCAAGCCTATCTAGAAAAATATAAACACAGTCTTCCTATAGTAACGTGTTATAGTGTTTGATATTAAAGGGACACTCAATCAGATTGGGCCGACGAAAGTGTATCTCTCGCTAGAGGCCATGAAGCTCATTATATAATTTTTCCAGTAAGCCGTCTCCTTGTTTGAGGCATGTCACACATCGTAGGAGGTCATAGACTTGGGAGACATCACTGCCATCGAAGTATGTGGTGGCAATGGTGTCCCATACCAACTTAGCTGTTGGAAAACAGATGAAGTTGTCTATGATGGAGGAATCCATGGAGTTAATGAGCCATCCATTTACAAAGTGTTGTCGATGAGTCATTGACTAGTCAGTTGGATAAGGTTGAGGGAGGTCACCATTGGTATACCCCAATTTGTCTTTGTCGGAGATGTACATTTCAACAACCTGGACCAAATGGCATACTTGGTGTTGTCCAACTTGATGTCGATAAGTGCAACAATGATGTCTCTGATAAATTCATCTACCACAACATTGAACCCACCTCCCATATGTCTACTTTCAACTTTGCCAAATCAGGGCTTCTCTTTCACTTAGCATGAGGTCTCAAGATTGATTTGGGGACATTCATATACAATCAGATTGTTGAGTTAGGTTCTACACCACAAGTACGTCAGAAGATGATTTTTCCAACTTTATCCGTAGGATATGCTTATCCTCAATACTATGGCTCCTTCTCTCAAAACAACCAGCCCCACCCAGTGTCGCTATCAACCGAACAATTGTAGAAAATTATTGGTGAAATATCATTGCGAGCAGGCAGCGCTAACATCAACAGCAGCAAAGGGGCATAAGACCACAATGTCCACGACCTGACTCTATCGTCGACACCCACTCATGTGGCAGTTACTTGCAAAATCAATTGAGACCATCCACGACATGTTACGTATTAGGTAGATGCTTGTGTCCTTGGATTTGAGAGTTGGTCACATAGAGACCTGTGCCACTACTATAAATGACCATATGATGTTTAGCAGGAGGGTCGACTTGGTATTCGAAAGAATTGATTGATATGTCAGAAGGATTGATGAGCTTAATATTCGAGTTGATCGAGCCTATGATATGATGAGAGACATGTATGGACGGATTGATAAGAGCTATGCTATGATGAATGGCATCTAGGCCGAGATGGGCCAACAATCTATTCTGTTAAGAGAGATTCTCGTACACTTGTCTCTACATCCTCTTTCATCTTCTCCAGATCGACCAGGTTTTAGGGCTCATATACAATTTCCACCACCGCCACCATTAGATTAACCAGGGGAGTATTTACGTTCCCTCTTTTTCTTTGTGCATTTCACTGTTATATTTTTGTGCATTGAAGGCAATACACATGTTCAGTTTGGGGGTGGCTGATTATATTATATGATCATCGATTGTTGTACATATTTTAATGCATTTGCATGATTGTAGTGTGTTAACAAAAAAATAGCGAAAATCACAAAAATATTTTCTTTTAGTCCTTCTATTCCTTTAGTGTGTTTGTTTGGGTTGGATGATCTTGCAGGCAATGATGTATATATTGAAATTATATGTTAGACTAAAAATTATGGAGATATTACATGTTGAGTTGATTGATACTTGTTGATTTGAAATTTGATCTTTATTGTGCATTACACTCATGTTTTGCATTTTAAGTTAATGGATTGGTTCATATTGTGAGAAAAGTTGAACATAGTTGATTAAATCTCGAAAGAAAAAAATCACGATTATATATACTTCCCTACACCACCTATAGGATATTGTGGAGATGGTTGAACTAGTATAGGGAACATGAGATGAATATGGATTCCATACTTGAAATTATTGTGTGGATTATCTAAAGCCAACAAGTTGAAAAAAATTTGAAGTTAGAGATCGATTTTTGAGAATAAGTGTTTATTAAGGGGTATTGTACTAATCTTGGAAAATAAAAAGATTCAATTACTTAATAAAAAAAAAATTCCATTCGGAGCATTTTTTACTCGAGTAATTAAGTATAGAAGAGTTTTAACACCTGGTGCCGTATAGTCATCTGACTTGAGAGCCATTGACTTTTTTCATTACAGAGGTCACTTTGTTGCTTAATGGATAGAAGTCATCATATGAAATGGAAATTAAAAAAAAAAGGCAAAAAAACAAGTGTATGAAATAGAAATTGCATCAAATTCCCTAATGCCTATTTTAGAGAATTAGACTTTTGACGAGGGATTATTAGCTTATTAATTCTTGAAGTCCGAAGTAATCAAAATATAGGAAAATCATTATCCGTTGAAGTGTTAACTTGTACCGGTAAAACTTATCCGAATTAGAGAGGGCAAATATTAGAAATCAGCTAAACATCAACATACGAGCACACCTCGGGAAAAAAAAGAGTGAAAAGTATAAGTTTGGGGGTGTGTGTACGTCTCGAATGAAGTAAGGAAATATTAGACTATTGAGGGTTGAGATTTGAATCAATCATAAGTTTGATATGTTGGCATGAGTACACACACACACGAGGAGTTTTGCATGGAACATGTAGAGATTGATTTGAACTGTGCGATCTTGAAGCTAATCATTGTATTAATACAAAAATTCCAATCTCAAGACATGACAGGTTATCACCAATTTTTGAGTTAAGCCTCAGTTTTGTTTGAGGACAAAAAAATGTTCAAATTTGGGGGGTTTAATAAGTGTATACACTTATATAGGACCGCAAAAACATGAATATTTGTTGATATTTGGATTGGAATATGGCTTAATTCGCTTACGTCGTTGAACGATGGAATTGAAGAAAATGAGCAAGAAAATGGCTTAATTGAAGTAAAAATAGGATTTGGGGATTTAAATTCAAAAAATACGTTAGCTTGGAACAAGAAATGAAGATTAGAAAAACAATGACTGAATTGGACAAGAAAAAGAAGCGAAAGGATTGGAAAGAATTAGAGAAGGACAGAAAAAAAAGATCTTGGAGAAAGTTCAGGGCCAAGTTGCAAAATGGCACTAAGGCACGCGTCCTAGACTAAAGTAGCTTCACCTAAGGTTGCCTCAGCCTTTCAGGTACGCGCACTAGTTGGCACTAGGCGCATGCCTCACAATAAAGGGTCCGGGGGGGATTCAATTTTCCTTATTTCATTTTGGTAATAATTTAAGACAATATTTTTGACATCTTATAAATTATAGATTTTGCACAGAATGAGGGGAGGTTGACTTTTATAATAGAGAGCAAGAAATGAGAGATTTTTACATTCAAGTAGCGGAATTGCATTGTTTAGGGTCGAGTTTCAAGCAAAAAATTGAAGTTTCACTTTCTTTTCAAGTTTTTTAGTCTTGGGTGATATATTTTCTTATTCTTTTATATAATTTTCATATGACAATCTTAGGCTAAATACTTTTATATATTAAATGGATGACAAGACCTATTGATTTTTAATTTTTGATTAAAAAATTGTCGTTTTTGTTAATTCTCGTATTTATGATTCCATATGCATTAATTACGTTTATTTTAATGTTTGCGTACCATTGGGACATATAAGTTGCTTATTTATAGTGTTGAAAAAATCACAATAGATAGAACATTGCATATTTAACACACGGATAATATATATTAGGAATAATATTTATAGTGTACGATTGCACGTAATAATCCTATGATTAAATGCATATTTTTCATATGAATTCGGACTAGTAATAGAATTGGGTCGTGTTAAGTATAAGTTTGATATATCTTGGAAAAGAATATTGAATATTATCGATCTTCACAAACATGTTAATAGCATTAATTAACATAATTGAGAATTGAAACTAGATGTCAATCGGTGGAGTTGGGAAATCCAATACATTCGTTTCGTTATTTTAGAAAAAAAAAATCAAACTTTACTGCTTTCGTAGTTTAATTAAGAAAACAACAGCAAACAAATTTCTTTTATGTTACAATAGATTGGATTTACAGTGACTAGTACACTAAAATTAAATGTTATTCCTCGTGGGACGATATTCTTAATTCACTATGTATTACTTGTCAACGATCTCGTACATGTGCGAGATTTTTCCGAACACCTTTCACCAAAAAGGACATCTTTGTCATTTTAACTTCTATCTAGCAGGTACACTAAGAAGATTAAAAGTCCATCCTTTCCAATCGTACATCTTATTTAGGTCAAGAAGACCTAGCTATGCATGTGTAGCCTCGTGCTTCTATCATATAAATCTTATACAAATATAGTCTCTGCCAGATTCCACTTAAAAAGTGAACTAAAATTTCATTCAAAATCAACATTTAATTTTAATACTCCCTATGTCTCATTTATAGAGATTCACTTTCCTTATTTTCTTGTCTCAATTATATAGTCTTGTTTCTTTATTAAGAATGTTTTGTTTGTTCATTTACTAATATAACTATATTTCTTTACTACTTCCAATATAATTTATTACTAATTACTGATAATTAAATGAGGGTAAATTAGGAAAGTTTTTAGCAAAAATTGCTTCCTCAATAACTTTAAATAAGATTTCTTAATCCGTGTGAAAAACAAAATAAGCATATATAAATGAGACGAATGGAATAATACATTTTGAGACATACATTTTTAACTACACATTGCATTAACTTTTATAAAAACATCTACTAAAAATCTAAAATTTTATCCAAGTCAAATAGAGATTTAATGAAGTTAACTCATTAAACATTCGATAAGATACAATAAGCCATCTAAAAGCCATGGGGCATGGATGACTAGTTGAATAACACATTTTATTTATAAATATATTTAATACATAATCATCCATATATTTAATACATAATCATCCATGACACAACACACCTCATTTGCTCGTTGGTATTCCGGTAACGGTAATTGGTCCTTCGCTCAACTCCTTCTCCATGTCTGCAAAGGAAGCAAATAAACTCATCAATATAAAAAAAAAAAACTTAAAATTAAATAAACCTAGTTAAATAAAATGAAAAGCACAGGAAAATAAAAAATATTTGCAAAATTTGTCTTCCAACTAGACATGTAAACAAGGAAACGTCGAACAATCCACATTTTGGCGGTTCGACCCGACTCATTTTAGTCTTGCACCTCCAACTATATGTATATATTGATTCACCTTGTGTATCGCTCTTAATTAGGGTTACAGTTGTTTATATTTGATTTTAGTGAACAAAAAAGTGAGGGTCAAAACTTGATTTCTTTCAAAGTGAACCGGTCAATTTCTCTTTGAAGAGAAGAATGAAACAGACGAGGTTCTAGTACTTTCGCTAGCCCCTAGCTCTTAAATAAATAGAATTGATCTCCTATCCTAGAGCGTAGGATAAAACATTCTCACTGTTATCTGAATGTATAACTGTTACAAAGAACTAAGGTTCTCTTACAATGTCAATTTATACTGTGAGTAGAAATAAGATATGCTTAAGTAAAACTGTCGAGAGCAATACTTTTCTTTCTAATATTCTTTATAAAATCAAGAAACAAAATGAAAACAAAAGCCCAAAAAAATAAAAATATTAAGTGTGTTAAATTGAAAATTAAGCAAGCCAAGATCAAACCAGAAGAAGACTCAGTGTTATATGCCGGAGGTGGCAGTGATTCTTCAATCACAGAGCAACAAATGCATGTAGTGATACGGCTATTACTTTGCTGCCCCCCAAATATCTTAGACAGAATATTTTCAGGCTTCTCAGCAGTTTGATCACAGCTATTAAATGATTGCTTTTTCTTCTCCTTTTTCCCCTTCACCTCTAACACTGAACAACACAGCCAAACATTCCGACGGGTCTTTGTCTTCATTGTGATTAAACAAAAAAGGGGAAAGATATAAAAATAATTACGTTTTTCCTCAATCAATAAATTTTAAGAACTAAACATTTAACCTTAAGAAGCTATAAGCCTCTAGTGAGGAAGTGATTTATATAGAACTCGGTTCATGTTGACTTAGAAAATTGTAGGGGGAAGTAAATTTACAAGTTGGTCATATAATTGGAGTAATTTACATATTTTTTCTTCTTTTAATTTGTATTTTATATGAATTCAACATTTTGACAATTTCAATGAAAAGACTAGCCTGCATGCTTTCGTATGTGAATGGTAACTTCATATTTCCTTCTCTCCTAAGGTTTTGGGGTGGACCATTAGACGAAGATTCATTGTAAGTTCTAAGCTAAATTATTATGTTCGACTTTTCTTCCTTGAGTGAAGCATGAACGAAATACCAAAAAGTCTAAAACAAAAATGCTGCATTGCCAGAACTATTCATTGTCAAATGTTTCACAGATACTCACATGAATGTGGGCCCCACCTGAATAAAATATTATTAAAAATGTGGACCGCACATCTTTATCTCACTTCTAGAATTTTTCGTTTATGTAATTGTAGCATTCCTCAATCTAAAAAGGCTAAAATTGTAAGATCGTGTTGAAGTTGAATTTGTTTAGCAAGTCAAAATTAATGTAAGAAATTACCTTAGTCTAGAATATTCAACTACAAATTTCTACTCCAAATCAAACACAATTCATACAAAAGTTCAATTCAACATCAAAGATGGATCTACAAAGATTAAAGCTCAATTTTATTCATATTCTATAGGTCAACTATGTAGTCCAATCTAAAATCTAACACTAAGATGATCATTCCTTGAAACCATGAAGAAGAAAAAATACTCATTCACCAAGAAAGAAGAAGTGAAATCTCAAAGGAGAGAGAAAAGCAAATGAGCAATTGTGAGCGATAGAGAGAAAGTGAGTGTTAGAAATATTACTAGTTGCAATACAGTAAAGTGCAGAAATAAAACTTGTCGACTGATCGAGTCTTGTGACAGTACGATATCCTAAAGCGAAATTGTCCTTCGATAATTGCTACGACCTCTATGAACAATCACCTCCAGGATCAACGATCGAATAAATCAATTGTGCAGCAATCACAATTGATTTCCAGAACTCTCAAGTGTACTCCAGAAAAATATGAAAAAATTGAGTATAATATTTTCTTTTTTCAATAGAAAGATATAAATCGTTTTTGTGTGTTTTTCCTAATGTCCAAATGGGGGTTTATATAGGTAGAGAAGANGAGTGTTTATATAGGCAGGAAAAAGATGAAACTGCCTCCACTTGATCCAGTATTATTTGCAGTAGTAATTGATTGTTAATGCTGGGCAGTTAAAAATGATCATATCTTACTAGCTAGTTGACCCATTAAATAATTTCGAAAATGATTAAAAAATAATTTTTTAATGCATGAGGTGTGACTCGAACCCCTGACCTCTCATACAAATTTCACACTTTTCACAAAGTTCTTTCACATATTTATATTTATTGTATAAATATCTAAGAGAGAGTAATTAGTGAAAATATACTTGGGTTTCATCTTTATCTATATGGTAACTCACAACAATCCGATCTCATCACGATCCAAGGGCTATGATTCCTCCTTGTTAAGTTGTTATTAATAGTAATAAACCTCAAATGACACTTTTAGCTCTTGTTTGAATCCCATTTTAATTAGATTTTGGGAAAATATATTTTGAAATAGTAATTTTTGAAGAATGCATGGTTAAAAAATTACGTGTAATATTATTTATTGAACAACGTGTGGTTGATAAGAAAAGAGACAAATAAATTATAATTTTAATGGAGACCAAACAGGGACTTGTTCTTCGGACCGGGTGAACTAGTAATTGTGGCATGCAATGTTTGGGTAAGTTATTTCTTCAACTGATGAAGACTGATTATCGTCACATCATCGATCAGAGGTTGTTTGGCAACACAAACCCAAAAACATCCACCTTGATATCAAAACTTTTTGTACTATAAAACCCATGTTTTCTTATTCTTTATTGGCATCTTATCCTTACCTACAAGCAAGAATAAATATCTCAATAGTAAACCAAACAAAAGAACTAATACAAATTGGAAGTTACCGAAATCAATCGATGTTCAAAAGACTTAGAAAACTTTTGAATTTTACCAAAGGCAAGACGTTAATGCCTATATATGAGGGATTATGTTGAGAAAGAACTTCCTTAAGTTACACCTTGTATCGGATTATCCCTAATGAAATTAAATATAATGTTCATGTGTTTAATACACTCATGAAAATCATCATTCTTATATAAATGTATCGCCAATTGATTAGCGAAATACACAACGATATCATCGTTTAAAATACTCAGTACTTCAAGCAAACATTTAAGTCACATGGACTCTTTAATAGTTATGGTAATAGCAATGTATTCACACTCAGAAGTGGACATTTTAACAACATGTTGAAGTTGAGATTTCCAACTTATACAAGAATTACAAAAAGTAAACACAAATGAAGATGATTTATAGCTAGTGGCTTGACGACAACCTTTTTCATGATGACTTAAAAAATTGTAGGGGGAGAGAAATGTAAAGTAAATTTACACGTTGTTCATATAATCAGAGTAAGTTACATAATTTTTCTTCTATATCTCATTTTAATTTGTATTTTATATGACTATTGTACTTGACGAAGAAAAAAATGCAACATTTTGACAATTTCAATGAAAAGACTTAGCCTGCATGAATTAAACCATATGTATAGAAGAATGGTTCTGGTTCGCAAAAGATTTATCAACTCTCATATTTGTGGGACCCACCAAAATAAAAAATGAAAAANAAAAAAAAAAACCACCCCTGCATTTTTGTACTACAGATCACGAAAAATGGGTTGATATAATAATTCAACTAGGATTACACTAGATCTAAGACAAAATTAGATGAAAATACTCACTATGAGGTTTGAGTGTGTGTGGTCATCTGTGTTTGAGAAATACCTAAAAACAACCACCGCCTATGGTTGATTATTCGGCAGCATGTCTTTGGATGTTAATTGCCAAAAGTCCACAGAGTCCAATCCTTATGCATAGCCATAATCGAAATAAGATTCCGTATTTATCTATTTAGTTGGAATTACTAGGAGCTACAATGGGACCCTCGTAATATAGCACTGCTATATAATCTAAGTTACTATGACTATACTCAAGTTGCAAATTTACTTATAGCGAAATTTAAACAATATCACTAAGAATCTTCTTTGGGTTTAGAAAGACGATATGATAAGAATTGTACATTTGTTAAATTCTGCAAACTTCTTTTCTTATTTTGAGCAAGAACAATCATAATCTGGAATTACAGTTGTCAAGCGTTCAATAAAAATCAACACATGTAACAAGAATGAGAGAATTAGAGTGCATTTGGTGTACGACTTTGAAATCATTTTCAGTTTTCTAAAACACTCAAAACTTGTTTAGTGTGTTAATTTCAAAATTGCGTTTTCGAAAATAAGGAAATTTTACAACATAAAACTTAAAATGATTTTTTGATATTTTGAGTGTTTTCAATGAACACTCAAAAAACTCAAAACACAAGGAAAATGAACTTAAACATTTCTCAAATTAAAATAATTAATAAAATCAGACAAAACTTAACCAAATATAAATACACATAAAACTAAATAATCATATATAAGAATAAAATAGACATGTTTTACTAAATAATCAAATCAATTGAAAAAAAAATGTCCTAAAATTATTTCTAAAATTTTTAACCACACACGTTTTCTAGTTTTCTTATTTTGAGAAATAGTTTTTTGGAATAACAAACTAAACGCTTTTGCAATCTTAAAGTAATTTTTCAAAACAGAAAACAAAAAATGTGTTAGAAAATATGGATCATGGGTTGCCCGTGTGGAGTAATCCGACCCACAAGACATCAGAAGGGTTGGAGGGAGTGATTTGAATTTGGAATTCAAATTTGTAACTCCCCATAACCTCCTATAATTCCCATAAAATCTCTAATTTTTTTTGTCTAACAAAGTCGAGAGGGAGAAGATGACAATAAAGTGGTGAAAATTCGTATGGAAAATATCACCAAAATAGAAAAGTACTTAGAACCACTATTTTGACATGAAAACTCACAAAAATTGACATTTAAGTTGTGGCTAATAATCTCATTCTATTGTGATCGAGATTGAGACCATTGGAATGTAAGAAAATTATAGATTTGAAGTTTTGGAAAGTAAGGTAATTCAACCATTTAAAAGATAATGGAATTCTTTATTTCAAGTAAACATTTTGACCCAAAATTCTTGTTAAAGTATGCTGCAAATTACTTCAAAATGAATTCAAAACTGAAAATAAAGAACAGAAACGCAAACCAAATGCATTTTAAGGTTTCTCTTTTCTTATTCTACCAAGATAATAAATTTTATTGTTTTTATTTCTCAAACCCTAACAGGTTATTAATAGAAGTCAAAATGGATTTGGCTGACACTTAAACCTAATCGATTCAATATTTAATCAATCTAACTTAAACTTGGTCCATTTATTAATCTAATCAAATAATTAATTTGACACATTAATAAGTAACTCAATTAATTAATTAATTGTTCAGATGTCCAACACTTGTTAATTAAATAGTTAGTAATATCATTCTTCTAGTTCTCCTTTTGTATGAAGCTTATTAGGTTTCTGATCACGATATCTAATAACGTGAATTATTATTTTGATATAAACAAAATAAGATAAATTAAAATACATTTTTAAGTTTTCATTAATTCACTTAGATTAATTAATTCATATTCGTCGTCCCAGATTGATATCAGCAATGTGGCAGGACAACATATGTGACGAGAAATGTCACGTGGTATGACAATATCAAATTTGTTACCATGAAACTATAATTCCTTCATCAATATGATACAATCAATTACGAAATATGAAATTTGTCAATCTTGATTATTGATTATATATTTTATCTCACTATTAAGTTAATGTAAGTCGAATTTTTTTTTTCAACTTATGAGTATACATTGGCCAATAATTTCGTTATCAACTTAATTGAATGAAATATAGATTATAATCTCTTACTATCTAAAAGTGACGAATCTTTTATTGATTATTTACAACTTTCATATGATTATTGACATATCCGAACAATTATTAGCGATTATTAGCAAAGTAACATCCAACATTACCAAAGCATGATTGTCCCCAAATAAGGTATTATGATGACTTTAAGTCAAAAGATCAATTCAACTACCAAATGTTATAGATGCTCCAGTGATACTCTGATAGTTATCCATGTAGAATCTCTCCAGCGAGTTTTCAATATTTTGTTCTTTAATAAAATATCAACGTTTTCATTTAAATGTCACTATGTTTGAGCTTGTGAGATCAGTTACTCATTTCAAAAGTGAGAAATGATAGAATGTGATGATCTAACCGTAATAACGATATCTATATCTCGTTATTATTTACGACTATGGATAATTTAATATCCAATAATATGTAATTTGTATTTCACAATCACAACTCTTTGTGATTAATAAGTTATCTAAACTTGAATTTACAGACTCTATTATTTAATTTATTAAAATATTAATTCAATTAAATAATATATATGTCATAAATAAAATGCATCAATCAAATTAAAAGTGTTTACATCCAAGATTGATTGGACCCAATAACACGTCTCTATT
>CAIGRB010064551.1:5362-16872 GCA_903798255.1 Fraxinus quadrangulata
TTCAAAATTAAGGATATAAATTTTAAATTTCAAAAATCGTTTTCATTAAAATTTATTTATGATTTAATTAATTAATTATATATTTATTAATAAATATATAAATGTCACAAACATATGAAATTTGGTCACAGTTCAAAAAATTTAAGCCCACAATTCAAAAATTTTATAGGTCACAATTAATTCATCGGTCACAAATTAAAAATTAAAAATTAAAAATTCACAATTTGTTCTTCGGTTACAAATCACGAAATTTATAAGTCACAAAACATCACATTATATGTCACATATTACTTTTATTGGTCACAACTCGATTATAATTTAATAAAATGTGAGTCACAGTCACAATTTTTAGATCACGCATTATTAATTTGTCAAAATTTAACCAATTATTGGTCACAATTAACTAAATAATTGATCACAAACACCCACCACATCTCATCTCATCCCACCCACAACCACCACCATCAAAGCCGACACCACCAAGACCACCACACACAGCACCGTCGTCAAACACCACCACTGCACAACACTTGCAACAATCCTGATCTGCATCACCAACATCGCCCGCAACCACACCCATATTGCCGCCCACGACAACAACCAAAAGCCCACGCACCTCACAACACCACGACAACGTGTAACAACAGAAACACTACTGCCTACACCACCACCTAACATAACCACCCACAAACAAACCATCAACACCATGACCACCACCATCGCACGCGCACACACCCAACCATCGCCCGTAACCAGACCTACATTAACACCGCACAACTCCACTGCACCACTAAAAAAAATGTCCATCGCCAATCTGTAGCACCAGATCTTCTCCGACCCGATTTGCAGCACCAGTAACTCTTCCATCACCGCCCATAGATAAAATTCCATCGCTTCAGCAGCGACATCTTCGTGGTGGTGCGACAATTTGAGGGAGAAGAGAGGCAGCGATGGTGCCAAATTTCGACATCGACGACGGGAGAAGAGAGAGAGAGGCGACGGTGAAAGGCGAGATATGAGAGAGACGAGAGATGATTTTTTGATTTTTAAAGTTTGGATAAATATAATTTAGATAAAACCTGATTTTTGAATTGTAAATTTTAAATACATGTGTGTGTGTAATTTTCTCAAAATACAATTCCATTTAGGTATCCACAATTCTGGTTCAAGAACCAAGAACAGATTCAGACCCACTCAATTCTTGATTCCGATTTCTATATATATATTGTTCTAGTTCGAAATGTTCGATTTCGATTAAAATATCCAGACCTAATACTCAATTAGACAATTATTCATCCCAAGTAATTAGTTAAATCATACTCAAATGCCCATCACTCATAACAAATTGTGAATGCAAAACCTTCAAATTGGATGACGTGTTGAACGACCGTTGTTGAACCACATTCATCAACCGCCATAACAATTGAGTAGACAATAAAATCTAAATATTAATTCAAACACACAATTTATTTTCCTTCTATTAGTAATTTTCTCGAATTTTGGCTAAATTTCCATGACAGATTATTCGATTTTTCTTGACTTTTAGTAGTCGTTTGCTATATTTTATTGTAATTGTGCCGTTTTGTTCTGGGCTCCCTTAATTTTTTAACTGGACAATATTTTTTTGTTTATTTAAGTCTCGATTTTTTGGTCCGATCACTCAATTTATTATTTATATTTTAACTTAATTGGTAGATTTTACTGTTAATTGCTAGAATAATTTAATGAATTACTTAAATAGTCTTTGTAAATATTTGACCAATGAACATTTCGACATATTATTTTGTTGAAAATTGAATGTAAATAAGTACAAGGTTGTCTTTCAAATTGTTAAAGATGTATTAACTATTAAAATATTTACAATTGCTTTTGAATCTCCATTTTTTACTAGTGGTTGAATTCTTAATTCTTTTAGGAGTTCATTGAGAACAAAGATTGTTGAGACAATGATTTACCACAAAAATTGGCTGCATTGTAACCAGGAACCTTTTGGATGATTCTCATAAAGTTGTATAAGGTATTATCCCATTTGATTTTTCTATTCATTTTCTTTTATTAGTTGCTTGCTATCATTTAACTATAATTAATATATACATTTACTATAGTCATATCTTTATGAAAAGAATGAATCATGTATTATAAATGCAGATATTGCGCCACTTAGTATTGACTTTGATGTTAGAATTAAAATGTTTATATCATGTTATTTATTGTAATTATTAAACGTGTAGGACTTTAATTTATAATATTTGTAATGATATTGGTTATGTTTTAATGTGAAATTTTAAAATAATGTTTATGATTTCACTTGTTAGACATATGTTAATTTTTTTTTTTTTGAACCATAATTTTAAAATCGAAACAAAGTGAAAAAGTTGTTCTATTTTGTTTGATTTAGAAATTAAAATGATTTGACTTGAATTGAAAAGATTTAAACCGCTTTAAATTATTTGATTTAATAATTTTTCACAACATTCAAACTTAACTATGTTCGACCCTAAAGAACTCTATTTTCCAAACAATGCAAGTACTTGTACGAGCTTCTTTCTTTAAAAATTCATTTTCAACTACACATTCTCCAAATAAAATAATTTTATATGTAAATTCAAGCTTTTTATATGTTCCCCAAAAATTCACTATTATAAAATATATTCTTCCAAAAATAGGAACAAACCCTAAGGACGTATTCGGTCGTGCTTAAAATCCAATTAAAAATATAATCATTATTGAATCCCACTTATCTAATAAAAGTCAACAATAACGACTAATTTTTTAATTTTAATTCGATTTTAATCTCTATCGAACACGCCCTAAGTAAGCTCTTGATTGGCCCATTTTCGAAATTCATTTTTTCACCCACTCTCTTTCAATTACACCTTATAAAATAATTTTACATGGGAATCCATAACTTTTCTTACTTATTAACCACACAATCTCCAAAATAATCACTTTTCACAAAATATATTCTAAAAAATCTATGCCAAACATGGCAAGATGAGTAGTATTTGAAACCTAACCATCACTTGGAAACAGATAACTATAGCAATCAGTAGCCAAATATCAAAGCTAGCATCTTCCAGTTAATGGATATTACATACATGATACATCACCAAGGGCAGCATTTCCTTTACTTAAGCACTCAAGTAATCTAGCTGGATATTACAACTGTAAGGACATTGTACACCAGACTATCTTCTCCATTTCTCCACCTCTCTGGAAGTTGCTTTCATTAGCTTCTTCGTATTCACAACTATCTCATCGATGAGGCTGCTAATTTCATCCCTGGCATCAACAAGTTTTTATCAGGGTAGTAGAAAACTGCAGTCTAGAATATAGAATAAAAGTAGAATCTGTTACTAATTTAACAAATCTAACAACAATCAGATTAACTCATCAAGGATTCAAGGGGTCTTCTCTCAGTGACAAACTCATACTCGGTGTCAGCAGTTTATGACTTCATTCTACATATAAATGGATGTAGCCTTAGAACTTAAGTTCTATGACTGACTTTGTTTCCCGTCCAACCGTTACTCAACTCTTGTCACTCTAAAAGGAGTACTGACAGGCTTCTGTTGTTTCTTTGCCATCCGGAGACAACACAGTTCTTTTGGGAGCTTCGCCACTATATTTTTCATTTAGATTTCTACACTAGCAGGATGGCATAAATGTATTAGTTTGCAATATAACATAAAGAGTTCAACTTTTAAAAGACACAAGTCCAATGTACATTTTGTTAAGACGATCAGGGAACTATGAAAGAAAATCTGGCAAACCCTAAAGCAAAACGTGCGGAAAAGATTCAATATCCTATTTAATGACAACATCACAAAATATAACTGTTAGTGTATCCATAATTAACAGACAACAGTCATATCTGCATTGACGCCAACATCAAGACCAAGTAGGCGCATGGCATAATTTACAAGATAATATTTGATGTTACATTATTTTTTATGTAATCCACCACAAACTAAGTCACAATTTCCTAAAGTACAGTCTAGTCAATTTACTTTGCAATCAATCTTCTAGAAAAGAGAATGTTGGACAATTGATGACCATATCAGTTGAACTTCAAGTACTATTTAAGATACTTCGTGTTAGATAGGTAAGTTGCCATACCATTTTTTTTAATTTTTACATTTAACATAAAAAAAGTCACATATATTGGTGGCTAATGTCAAATATCCCTACATGGGATTGATTACATAATTGGTCAAAGACATTGCCAATGCTTACAATAATCAAATTTCCCATGCAGACCCAATTTAGTGTTTACATAGTCACAGGTCCTCAGGCTTCTGCCCAAACAAGTTATTTCCCATAGAGCCTGATCTCATGGAACTGGTCCATCTATTGATGTTTTTGATCCTATACCAAGTTTGACTGCTAAACTAGTGATCATCTCAATACTAGATTAGATTTTTATAAACTCCAGCATTGGAACAACTTAATGCAGGAAATTGCATTCTCACACTGTGTATGCAAAGACCAAGAACTTGCTGTTTTATCCCCAGACAGTAACTTAAGAAACCATTAGCCTGACTGACTGCATATGTTCAAGTAAATATGCACATATGACAAAAAGACCTACACTTCTATGAGACTAAGCAATCTTGTAATCTAGCTGGCTTAAGGTGATTTTTCAAAAAAGTACTAACGCGACACGTCGTTAAAACGTAGATTAAAATTAAGATTCTTCATTTATATAGTATAAATTTAGTTTTATACTTGTTATTAATTTTTCTTGTCGAAATCTTTTAAATATGAATACCTATTTATTATTTAATAATAACTTTGAGTTAAACATATTATATATTTTGATAAAGGGGGGGAAAAAAAACCATGGCACAATGTTCGAGGAGTGTCGGCATCCAACACGAGTCTGACACGTGTCGGACACACACCCTACCCTAATTAAAGTGTCCGTGCTACCCTATATACCAATTTATGCCTTTGAGTGGATTGAAGTTTATCTAGAAATAGCATACTTCTAACAAGATTCTAAATATAGCTAGATCAGACAGAACCAAGCAAACTTCAAAACAATTGTAACAAATACTCTATCAGACAAACTGTCATATCAGTTCAGCTGGTTACCAGGAGATGGTTTAACTGTCTCTAGTAAATGAGAAGGTAGATTCCGACATCTGTAAATATCTAATACACAATTTATAAACAGAAAACTTCCTAGAACTTAATGATGTATAATAAACTGTGTATTCCATCCACTTGATCCCCATTTTATAGTCACTCCAAGTCAAATTGCCTGAGGACTTCCTAAGGTCTTGGTCATCTAATCTGGAGAAAATAATTATTTTGGGAGCTTTGCACTCCATAATTCTTATTTATGTGATAATAAAAGTAATATATCATATGCATACTTGGAAATCTTTATGAAAACAAAAGGACAATGTTGAAATTCCAAATCCGAGGTGCAACCAACAGTATTTAAATATGATAATAAGGTAATGATGAAGACAGGAAAAAATACACCAAACCATAAAGGAAAAATAGGTAAATATCCAAAAGCTTATCTCATCATAACATTATAAAAACTTACACTTATTTCATACATAATTAACACCAAAAATTCATCATCGACTTTGACACTTGCAGTGAGACTATTGCAGGAGGCTGTTGCATTGACTATTGGCATTACTTGAACAACACTATTTGATCTGATCAATACTTTAAATAATTATCTGCCCTCAAATTCTTAGCTGCAATTTTCTCAAGCATGGGCCATTGATTTTACCAGTGTGATAGATCTACCTAAAAAAATTTGTCGACTAGACAGTAACCATAACCAGTAAATTTAAGATCAGCGGGACTTAACTTACTACTTAAGCCATCTCATGTAAGAATTGATTATATTTCTTTCTTGAAGTGAAAAGCAATCCATTTCAAATAAACAGAGGTTCCTCAACCATCCAGCTATACCAA
Source organism: Fraxinus quadrangulata (assembly GCA_903798255.1). NCBI lineage: Eukaryota > Viridiplantae > Streptophyta > Magnoliopsida > Lamiales > Oleaceae > Fraxinus > Fraxinus quadrangulata. The sequence goes on from CAIGRB010064551.1 coordinate 11,306, forward strand.
GTTTAACTTTCAAACATTGTAGGAAACACCAAAGCCACCTACTTGGTAAAGAACAATTTGCATTACATTCTATCTTCAACATTTTGAATCCATAAGCATCCTTCCCCTTCCCCACACAGGCACGCACAGGTACACATTAAATCAACAATATTTTACCTTTCTTTCCACTCCGTTATAATGATTTGCACTGAAATCAACATGCTCAATACACAACAACAACAACAAAAAACAAAAAAAAACTAAACTTTGTTCCAAATAAATTTGGGATCAGCTACAAGTATCCTTTCTCACAACTCCATTCCCATCCACTGCTAGATCTATTGGAATCCAAAGCAACTAGTCCTTAGTAACCACAATAGGTCATGTTAGTTATGGTCTACTCCTCCCTCTTTTTTTTTTTTTTTTTTTNTTTTTTATAACCGTGGATGTCTGAACTAACTTGCGTGCACCTCAACTAATCCCACGAGGCCCTGAAATTTACGACTGGGTACTCATCTCAGTGGCCCTGGAGGAACTCGAACTGGTGACCATTGGGGAGCAAACCCAAAACCTGACCAATTGAGAAACCTCTCAAAGTTTACTCCTCCCTCTTCTAACCAATATGCTCAATATACCTTTCCAATATTACATAGTGAAAATCTATATTCGCCAATATTGAGCAAAACCAAAGGTTCCCATTCCATGATATTTACAATTGTTGTATGATATCAAAATCTAAGACAACATATCCCCATTTCAGCAAACCTAGGTTACTCGATTGCATTGGAACTTTTTTAGGGAAAAGAATGCCAGTATTCACAAATTCTAGTGTATTTTTTATTCCAAAATCAGCTAGTTAAGCATGAATAAAACATTTTCGGGAAAGCATTTTTCATTTCTTATTTAGTTGAGTTAAAGCTTAAGCATAATATTCTAAAACAATTTATTTTATGCTAATTTAGAAAAGTATTTTACCAACATTTTAGTTACGAGTCATTGTGTAAGCCTGTGTTTGGCCTCCATTAAAATGAAAATGCGTTTTTCTCTCTTTTTTTCAACCAAACATTTTTCAATAAAATAATATCACACGTAAATTTAAAATTTTTCCCTCCTTTTTAACTACACATTTTTCAAAAGATCGCTATTCCAAAATACATTTTTCCCCGAAATTTGATTTTAATGGAACCCAAACAAGGGAAAAATGTACAACCAACAATTTTATGTCAATTGCTAACCGCCACCAACCCTACCTCACAGAAGTCATTTGTACAACTATTACTACCACCATAGTGAAATATACTCTGTATTCGCTACCAGGACGAACTATACCACCACAATCAACCAACTCCATACCAATCAAATGTAGAGTGTAGACACACTTCAATCACAAGATTGGTGCTAGTGTAACAGTCAAAACAAGTAAGAATGGTAATAATGCATTACTACTAATCACAATCACATTTAATAATCTATTCCATAAATTTGTGCAGATTGTGCTCCAACCTTGCCAGTCCCATACCACTAATGATTTAAAACCTTGCTCTATTATGAATTTAGGAACCAATTCATCAATTCTTTAGATCCAGCTTAATCTCCAATCTTGTTATTTAAACTCGTGAAGTTCCATTAAACCATTTCATGAGTCTATAAAGACCTCATTTATAAAGGGGAAACCAATAAACTTTAGTCCCTCAGAAAATAGCCTAAAACATGTGGCTCCCCATCCCCCATACAGATCCCCCATGCCCCAATGAAAAGGAGAAAAGGCACACATGAATGAAGGAAGAAGGATTCTTGTGGATTCAAAATCGAAAAGAATTAGTCAAAACAATTAATTATAAACAAGAAGTTATTATAAATCCAGTACTTGGCACGAGCAGAGAAATAAAAACAGTATATGTACAAGGATTAAGTGTCAACTAAACGTGGCATGCGTGAAGCAATTCAACCGTAGCAATCATATTTTTGTAATTTATTGATGGTTTTGTTAGTTCTCAACTAAATAAAACCAGTTTAGGCACATTTAATGATACAGTATTCTTATGTTTTCTTGAATTACTCATTTCTTCTGATGCATTTTTCTGTTCAGAAATTATTTAAGACCCAGTCTTGATCGCCTCTCCCAACTTAATATTGTTTACAACCATAATACTAAGTAAAATTATACATAATTCATGCTAAAAATAAAGTGCATAAGAATAAACAGGCTCACTGAGTAGGAAGATTTCCACGGTCATTAAAAAGCTTTCCGACGTTAGAGTATCTGCGATTCTCATCGTATGAAATGCCCCTGCCGACACCGTACCCGAATCCCAACCCAATCCCACATCCAGCTCCAAATCCAAACCCCAGCTGTAACCCTGGAATTCCCGGGCCAAACCCCGCACCTTGAAATGACAAAGAGAGAGAAATAGTAAACAATTAGATAGATATATACAATTTTTTCTCGTAAAGCAGCATTCAATATCTAGATTACAGTTTAAGGAAATTGGACTGTCACCTCCAACGAGGCCGACGGCAAAACCGAAACCGCAACCAGCGCCGATGCCAAAAGCAGGGCCAAGCTTGCCCAATTGCTTCGACTTCATCACCGGTAGCTTCCAGAATAAACCCTTCTCTTCTTCGTCCATGGCGCTGCTCCAAGCAAAATTAAGTCGTGTTCGGCTAAACTAAGAAATTATAATGATAAAACTAAGCGAGTTATGAGTGAAATGTTTTAATAATTATTGAACTTATATATTGAACACGAATTATTTACTGAATTATAAAATACTTCAACTTGTCACTGAATTTATCTCGTTTACACTCCATCCAGGACTTCTTAAAATTTGTTAAATATTTTGCTGATATAGAAAAAGATTTTTTTATGTGACGATAAACGACGTGTCACAACATCCATAATTTCCAAGTCATATATTAAATTATTTTAAAAACATTAAAAAAAAATTACAAAAACTGAAACCATTTTTTTTTACAATTGGACACATTTCAACCAGCAAACACGTTTTCACAACTTTAAAAATAAAATAAAATAAGCTTAAAACATTAAAACCCATAAAACAAAACTGGACATCAAATACCAAATTGATTGTCATGATCATTAAAACCCATAAGAATCTCTTGGATCATTATCATGATCATGTGCAAATCGTTCTACAAACACAGTACAATCAAGCTCCAGATTTTTTCCTAATTTGCCATTGTCCTCAGAATCCAATGGATCTGCATCCCTCTCACGGTCACTTGGAATTCCATTACAATCTTCCTTTTTCGAAAATTTGAAAAGACCGTCGTTGGGCTACAAATTGTTCGAGATGTTGATGGTGAGCTCTTGGGTTATGGGCTACATTAACTGGGAATACGAGAAGATGAAGATTTGTGACTGATTTATGGAGAAGATGAAGATTAGGTGGGGTGCTTGAGAAAAATCACAAATTCAGCGATTTTAGGAAATTAGAGATTTGGAAATCAAATTGGTGCTTGATGTGGGGTTTGGTTTTATAAGTTTGGAAATCAAGTGTTCGCTGATTGAAATCGTGTCCCATTGTACAAGAAAAATATGGATTCTGTTTTTGTATTCTTTTCGCCCTTGTTTGGTCTGGATTAAAATCTTTTAACTTCTATTTGATTCAGATTAAAATTTGATTTTAATCCAAGTTAAAGTCAAATAATCAATATTAACCACATCTTTCATGGGTTCCACAACTTTTCAACCACACATTTCAATTTTTTTTTATTAAAATCAACTAAAAATCTAATTTTAATATCTACCAAACACATTCTTAATGTTTTTTTAAATATTTAATATATGACTTGGAAATTATGGGTAATATGACACGCCGTTAGTCGTCACGTAAGAAAAATGTCCTCCACATCAACAAAATATTTAAAAGTGCATATGATTGCAAACATGAAATTTGCATAGAAAGTTGCCTAGAACTTATTTGTGTAAAATTTATTAATTAAATATACTTTATTGATTTAATTTTCAATTAAGAAAATATTATGCTTGACATTTTTTATTAATAGGTAGGTGAGAGGGGGTGATAAATAAGAGAGAGAGAGAGAGAGAGAGAGAGAGAATGAATTACGTAGAAAATAAAAATCACATTTTCCTAAATAAAATATTTTCCTTGTTTTTAGAAAAATATGGCCACGTGACCAAAAGTAGGAAGATATTTTCCATAAAAAAAATTGTTAATCAAACAGCATAAATTTAATTGCATATGATTGCAAGCATAAAATTTGCATGGAAAGTTGTTTAGAACTTATTTGTATGAAAATTATTAATTAAATATATTTGATTGATTTAATTTTCAATTTGAAAAATATTATGCTTGACCATTTTTTATTAGTAGGTAGGTGAGAGAGGGTGATAAATAAGAGAGAAAAAGAGAATGAATTACCTAGAAAATAAAAATCACATTTCCCTAAAGAAAATATTTTCTTTGTTTTTAGAAAAATATGGTCATATGACCAAAAGTAGGAAAATATTTTCCGTAAAAAAAATTGTTAATCAAACAGCACAAAGTGAAAAAACACATTTTCCATAAAATATATTGGCAATCAAACGTACTCTAACAGATTTTAAAAAGTGATGGATTGAGCGCAAATGAAATAAATTCATCGAGCAAGTTGAAGTATTTTATAATTTAGTGAGTAATATGTTACCAATGTATAAGTAGAGGTGGACAAAACCCGATCGAACCTGCCAAAATTGCCCAAATCGAACCAATTCAACCGGTTTGGGTTGACTTTTTTGTTGTTTTTACACATGTTAGGTGGGTTGGCTGTGTAGGCTAGGCGGGTCGGGTCTCGTGGTGTCGAGTTGAAGGTTAATTCATGAAAATCGAATAAACCCGCCCAACCCAACCTGCCTATTTAAGAAAAAAAAGAAATAAAATGTCTAAAAAGTTAAAGGAACCTAAAAAGTATGAATAGATAGTGTAACTATAATTACCTTGGTGTATTTTAAAGAATGAGTTTAATGTCCTTCTCACCATAAATGTAGTATAAATTTTCCATGTTATATTAAATGTACTTTGTTCTTTGTAGGCTCGGCTAATAAAGATTGAATAAGATAATAGATAATTTTATTTATTTATTTACTTAGAGCATTTTCAAGAGACACTCTATTTTTAAAGAGTATATTCTATTATTTGGAGAGCATATATAAATTTAAACAGTTAAAATTTTGAAGTACTCCAACAAACTCTTTATATTTAACACTTGATTTTACTACTTCCAAAAAATATTTATTATTTTTCTTTAATTTTTGTTTTAACTAGTTTTTTTTTAGATTATTTTATTGTTTTCCTATATTGAAAATTGAAACACTTTGAATGCATTTAATTATAGAGAGTGAGTTTGGCTCTCCAAATTTGCAGAGTCAAACCCACTCTCTAAATTAAAATGTTAATTTAAAAAGTATCTTGGAGCATGATTTTAAATATTGACTCTTTAAAATGGAGAGTATCTCATATTTAAAGAGTCACTTGGAGATACTCTTACTATTTAATCTTGTCTATTCGAATTTAGTATAATAGAAAATTGGATGATTTTAATTTTTTTTGACAAATCGTCCCAAA
>CAIGRB010064551.1:33382-47571 GCA_903798255.1 Fraxinus quadrangulata
TGCTAATTTGTTTAGAAAAAATTAAAATAATTTAATTAATTCAATATAAAATATTTAAAAAATTATTTAGATTTTGTTCTTTGATTCTTGGTCTAGAACCGAGAACTGACTCAAACCCCTCGATTCTCGAGTCAGATACTCGTTCGAGTATTTAACTTATGAAGAACCGCTCGATTTGGGTTCGGGTTCGGTCTGATTCACGATTTTTGTCCACCTTTAACATGAGTTTTACAATATTTACAATTATTTTAGAAATAAATGAACAATTAAATATATAATGTTTACGGATCACATTCGAATTCACACAAATCGCACATTAATTTATTCCTCCAATTTTGTATCTATGATTGGTTGATGCCATCGACCTTGTGTCCTATGCTCAAAAATTTAATATATTTTATTACAAACATGCCGCAATCGCCCCTGTAATTGAATAATAGTGTTAATTCGGTACCGTGTAGCTAAAAACTAAGTTTCTCAGCCTCCTGCCGACCACCTGCTCCAGCATGTCAACATCATGCATTTTACCCTTTGTCACGACCGGCGTCATCTCATCCTCCATCATCAGGAGTACCACATTTGCCTTCGCCACTCCCTCCTCCATCATCGAGGGCACCCCCTTTGCTGCCTCGGGCACTCCCTCTGCCTCCTCCACTGACTCTGCTTCGGGCACTTCCACTTCCATCATCGGGGCCACCTTCACCTCTACCCAAAATGCATCATCTGGCCACAACGGTGAGTGACCCCGATCTCCATCACTTTCTTGGTCACCCCGTCTATCACCTCTGTTCCTGCTATATCACCTCAGAGCCAGACGACCTCCACCTCAATGTCTGATACATGGCTATGGAACACTACAACATCTTGATGTAAACTCGATATCTCGTCACTCATCTCTCGTCGCAGCGTCCCTACCTCCCCTCATAACGCTCCCACTTCTTCCCTCATCTCCGCCATAAATCCAGTCAAAAGGACATACATATCACTATATGCAAGAGATCTATGGGGGAGGTGCCTGGATGGAAGAGCGATCTTGTCAGCAGTAGAGGTGATCCCATCGAGGGCAAAGGCGATCTCCTCGGTGGCGAAGGTGATCGTCGATCAACTGGACCACGCTCCTATACAAATAACATTAAAAATTATTAACTTAATTAAAATAGGCTAACTTATACAAAACGATAATCAATAAATTATATTCAATTCTCATACTCGATCTCGGTCTATGATAGAATCGGACATCTGGTCTTGTGGAGAATGCGGAAAGGCTAATTCACACACAAAACCTCAACCTTTCTCCTTCATCAACGACGTCAACTCGATTAGGACCTCAAGCTGACACATTGACATTTTAACTAGTTAATGATCATGTGATGAAATTCTGAAACGACATGAAATATAAATCTACAAAGTCTAATACTCATCCGATGGTGGTCGATGAGGGCTGATAATTGTTTGTCGAACGGACATCATTCTTCTCGGGATGCTCGCCAATGATGCATCTGAGGGCATCGTGTCTTTTCTCGCCTGAAAAATCGAGTACCCAAGAGGGTGATCGTCTCATATGCCCAGATTTGCAAAACATACACTTATTATATATAAATTTAGTATAAAATGTTTTTAATGCTGATTATCTTAAACATTTACCTGAACTGCTAAGGGCAATCCATATGTATCGTACTTACGCATGGACTCCTTGAGCTTCGAGTGTGATCTGATAAAGATGTGTATGGTGTCCTAAAACATCTCCAGCCCCACGAATAGTTGTTGAACACATCGATGTCGTCAACAACTTGTAAATGAAAAATCTTGACGGCAGTCTTCTTGTGATGACACCTCATCACGCTCTAAAAAATGTGGACCAGTCCAAATTTCAATCTATCTAACATTTGGTCACACTCTCTGATCATGCCCATCAATTGGGGTAGAAGTAACGTCCCCTATCCCTGGAAATACATCTCGTACAACCTATTGTTTCTCCCAGTGGCTGCCTTATTGGTGTAATTAATTATTGCTTTATGCTTGATGTATATGGTCGTTTCTTAATCTTATTTCAATGAAAAACGTAGGAATGTGTTATAGGAAATCTAGATTCTAGGATTACAATTGACATAAATTTATTTCCAATGATATATCTTCCGATTAGAGAGTTAGGATGAAAATCTATAATTGAGTAAAAAGAATGAATAATTGATGTTGAATGACACCCAAATCCAATTGAGGGAATTTAGATGCTCAACTATTCTAAACATTGATTTTAATTTCGTTATTTCAAACTTTGATTTAAACTTCACTAAAGCAATAAATTCTATTACACATTCTAAGAGAACATTCACCTTTTGATCATTTGAGCAATTTTCCATCTCTCCGTGGAATCGACACCCCAAAGCTGTGCTACAAATATGCTTTATTCTTTGGGCATAATCAAATTTTGGTGATGTTGTAGGGGAGACGGTACAAAATACCAAGAGATCGACCGAAAATGGAGATATTGTTCCTTTACTATTCTTTAGTTAATTTAATTTTCTTATTTGTTATTGTTTTTATTCTGATATAGTTTAGTTTTCTTATTTTATGAGCAGGGATCGAGGCGAGCCATGAAACTCTATTGAAGGACCTTTTTTAGTATTTGAATCACTTTCTAACCCTATCTTTCATACTGCATCTATTGCCACGAACACCACACTACGACTGATAGTGAACATGACAATGCTCTTATAGGACTTTACATGATTATCTTCACCCCACACGCACGTCCACACTATAATGCGTCATGTTTTTGCTAAATATGCCATGTATGGAACTTAAACTGGGAATGATTCAACTTCTTCCCACTTTTCATGGACTCAAAAATGAAAATCCATACATGTATATTAGAAAATTTGAAGAGGTGGTCGCAACATTCAACAATCAACATGGTACAACGGACGTATCAGGCTAAAATTTTTTCCATTTTTACTTAAAGAACGAGCTAAAAGCTGGTTGTAGACCACAGTCGATTTGTACTTGGGCTGAAATGAGTCAAGCATTATTTAATAAATACTTTTTCCACCATAAAACTAGTGCCTTAAACAAACAACTTTCATCGTTTACTCAAAAGGATAGTGAAATCTTACACCAAGCCTGGGAAAGATGTAAAGAGCTACAAGCCCTTTGTCCCCACCACGGTTATGAGAGTTGACATATCGTGAGCTATTTCTATGATGGATTAACACTTAGGGAGCATCAATTTGTAAAGATGACGTGTAACGGTAAATTTTTACAAAAAGATCCTAATGAGGCTATGGAATATCTAGATGACCTAGCAGAAAAAACTCATAGCGCCACTGAGAGTGCCAGTAGGTCACGAACAATAGGAAATCCCACTAGCACATGTATCTATCATCTTAGGGAGGGAGATAACCTTAGAGCCAAAGTAGAAGCCCTCATTAGAGAACTAGAGATCCTACATGCTAAGTACTAGAAATCTACACAGAATGTATCTCGTGTTGAGTCTCTAGGACCCTATTTTTTGTGTGGTAGAAATGATCATCTAGTGCAAGTGAATGGAGTTTATGAGGAACATTATAATGCCTAAGGCACATACAAAAGCCCTACACTCCTTTGTCGGAAACCTACAATCCTGGGTGGCGGAATCATCCCAATTTCAATTGGAAATCTGAAAACCAGCAACATGTCCAGCCGTCTAGAGCTTTTAATACACATTTATATCAGCCCACAACTTCTAGAAACTCTTTATAAGACACCTTATATGCTTTTATAGAAGCACAAGGTAGGACAAATCAGAACTTTGAGACTATGATCACTCAGGTAGTTGAGGAAAACAAAGAGATAAAAAATCACATGTCTAAGTTAATTAGTGCCTTAGCTGTAGGGGAGCGTAGGAAGTTTTTAGCTCAGCCTCAACCAAATCCTAAGGGGCAACACATGGTACAAATCTCAGGATCGAAAAAAATAATCTTAAGGAAATGAATGCCATAACTACTAGATCAAGGAAAGTCATTGAGCCAATCCACGAGCCTAGGAAAACTGAAAAAGAGTCTAGTGAATCTAGTGCGAGTATGATATGATCCTGGTTAGGCATCAAGTGGATGAGAGCTCGGAGTGCGTTGATAAGGAGTCAAGGTCGATTTCGAGAAATAATTGAGGTTCGAATCAAACCAAAAAAGCCACGTAATTAAGTGAACGAGCCATGGGGTTTATCGAGATGAAGTTGACGAGCCAATGGACAAGTGTCATGTTGGAGTCGAGAGCCAAAAAGAGTTGGAATGCATTCGAATCGAGAAAGGAGTGGAGGAGCTTCAGCCTACAACTATATGACCGCATAGTTAAAATATGCATGCGGTCGCATGCAGTATTGCAGGGAATTAAAGTGGATGGCTGACTTGCTCTATGCAACCTCACGACATTACACTATGCGGTCGCATGGAGATAATCCGGCACAGATTTTTGAATTTGTTTGGGAACTTCCTAGTTTCCTTAGAACTCTATAATTTTAATATCTTTTGATATATTTTGACTATATTTTCGTGCATCTAGGGTTTTTTAGAAGTTTCATATAAATACCTCTTTATTTCATTGTATTGAAAAAACTTTTGGACAAATTATTAATTGAGAGGCTTTGCTTTTCCTTGTTCTTCAATTGAACAACTATTGAATTTATCAAGATCTGAATTTTGTGGCGTTCAAAGTATCAGACCGTGGGTTCTTCATTGTGATCAAGGGGTTCAACGCATCTTTGTTATCGTTGGATTTTTTTGGTTCACTTCGTTGATTTCAAATCCAAAATTGGGTTTAATTGGCATTCTTGGGTTCCGCATCAATTTAGTTGTGAGTTTCATAGTCACCATTGCTACGTGGTTCACATTAGTTGGTATCAGAGCTTTGACTCCAATTTCATCAGGTTATATCCCTTATTTTCTTTGTTGAGTCATTTAATTCCATTTCTTCCTTAGTTTTTTCGTGTTTTTGAGTTGTTCTTCATTTCCAGTTTCTAGATCCATAATTTCTTTATTGGTAGTATAATCTTGTGTTAAAAAATGTTACTATTCATCGAGGTTACTGTTCATCCGTAAAAAAATATTGTTCACGTATAGTACTGTTCATCCGTACGACACAAACAAAAAAATTGAGTTTTATTTGATTGATTTACTACAAACATTCTACGAACTTCGGATCATCAATTTGTTCTTACTATCCACTTTGAGTCAAAATTATAGTTGAATTCTATTGTGTTCTTCCTATTGTCATTCCAAAATTTCTATAATCCTCTTGAGTCACAATCATCCACATATTCGGTTTTTGAAATCACAAGTTTGATCCGGTGAGTCATTATTATCTTTGGAAGCAATTGGTGAAAGCAATGAGAGGTTAAAGGCAGAGGGTGAGATTATTAGAGGGTAAAAGCCAATCGAGTGATTCCGAGTGAACTTAGTGAGGCAGAAATTGAGAGAATGTCAAACATGGAAGGCTCAAATTCTAGCAGAAACGGTAATCAGGCCAATTTGTAGGATGATAAGATGGATATCTTTGAATGTTTTTTGATGGATATGGGAGCAAGGATGAAGCAATTGAATACGTCGATAGTAAATCTTAGTAGAGAACAACCAGCGGGTATACCTCACGATAGGAGGGCGGGTAAGCGAGTTCCTAGGATTGATGAACATGAGATCGGTAGTGAATGATGTGAAGATGAGTATGAAAAGGATGAGATGAAGCGAATGAGGCATAGAGGAGATATGTTTGAACGACGTGGTAGAAATAATCATGGAGGTGATATTGATGGTAATTTGGGTAATGTAAAAATGACGATTCCACAATTGAAGGGTAGAAGTGATCCCAAGGCATATCTAGAATGGAGAAGAAGGTGGAGTTGATTTTTGATTGCCATAGCTATTCGGAGGATAAGAAGGTGAAGATTGCGGTGTGGGAATTCACTGATTATGCCATCACTTGGTGGGATTAAGTTTCCAAAGCTCCTTCCTTCAGCTGGGTGAGCCACTTCATGGCGTCGAAATCGGGGAGAGGCCTATAAATACTTGGGATGAATTGAAGGCGGTGATGAGGAAATGGTTTGTACCTGGTCATTACTATAGGGAACTCCATCAGAAATTGTAAAGTTTGTATCACGGGTCGAAGAGTATAGAAGATTATCATAAGGAGATGGAGATTTTGATTATTGGGACAAATGTAGAGGAAGATCGAAAAGCAACTATGGCTAGGTTCTTGAATAGATTGAATAAGGAGATTGCTAATGTGGTGGAATTACAGCATTATGTAGAGTTGGAAGATATGTTGTATGTAGCCATGAAGGTGGAAAGACAGTTGAAGAGGAATGGAACTATGAGGCAATCGGTGAACACTTCATCTTCTAACCCAAATTAGAAGTCGAGGTGGGAAGGTAATAAGGAGAATAAAGTAGTAGCTAAAGGAAGGACTGAAATGCAACGAGGAAATGAAGAAAGTGTTGGCAAAACAGTACCTAAGATAGAGTCACAACAACCAAGGAGCAGGGATATAAAATGTTTTCAGTATTTAGGAACGGGGCACATCGCTTTTCAGTGTCCTAACAAAAGGATAATGATTCTACGGGATGACGGAGAGGTGGTGAGTGAGAGTGAAGGAGAATATGATGACATACCAGTGTTGGAAGAGGTTGATGAAGAGGGGAAAGTGGAATTTGTTGTTAGTGAGCTGTTGGTCACAATGATGGCTCTTAACACTCAAGTCAAGGTAGAAGATACTGAGCAACAACATGAAAACATATTCCACACTCGGTGTCACGTCCACGATAAGGTATGTAGTCTAATCATCGAAGGTGGGAGTTGCACAAATGTGGCTAGCACAACCTTAGTGAGAAATTGTCTTTAGTATTGTTTAAGTACCCTAGACCTTATAAATTACAATGGTTGAATGAGAATGGAGAAGTTAGGGTAAATAAATGAGTGATAATTGATTTCTCGATTGGGACTTATAGTGACAAAGTTGTATGTGATGTGGTGCCTATGCATATAGGCCATATTCTGTTGGGCAGGCCATGGCAGTATGATAGAAAAGTTACACATGATAGGTATAGAAACCGGTATAGCTTTGTCAAGGAGGGACATACTATTACTCTTGTGCCATTAACACCGGCACAAGTTTATGAAAACCAAACTAAATTGAGGAATGAGGAAGAGAGAAGAGCAAGAGAGTCTGGAAAAATGTGAGAAAATAGCAAGCTAGTGAGTAAGAGAGAAAATGGCGAGGTGGCCGAGAGTGGGAAAAAGAGAGAGGCCACATGAGAGGAGAGAAAAAGAGCCAGCCAAGAGGAGAGAAGCCGAAAGTGAGTTTCTTTGCAAAGGGAAGTGAATGTAAAAAGGCTATAGTTGGTACAAGACAGATTTTGTTATTGGTAAATAAGGAATCACCCCTTAACTCCGAGGAAACTCACACACCCCTCCCTAGTTTGGCTATTTCTGTCTTGCAGGGTTTTGAATGTCTGGTCCATATGAGCATTCCTATTGGGATTCTACCCAATCCGGACAATGGATATCAACTTGTGGTTGAAACTAACCATCCCCACCCCAATTTTGTTAATTCTTCATTAGTGGAGGTTGAATATGAGTTTCTTAAGAAGGCAAAGGAGTTTCAAGAGAAATGGAGGGAGTTTATATGCCAAGAATTGAATGTCAAATGGGGTATGAAGGAAAATCTGAGTCCATGTATTGTGCCATTGTTACTATTGCCTAAGAAGGATGAGACATGGAGGAGGCGTTATGAATCACCAATGATAAGGTATTCCCATTTCATACATAGGTTGATTAGTATGTAGGGATAAGTTTTCACTTGGAGCATGTAATTTTAACCTTACAACTAGACTTCAGCTAGATGCTATACTTGATGATTTGCATGTGTCATATATTTGTGGTACACTTAAACATAAGGCCAACTATGAAATTTATAAGTGGTTAGTTAGGTTGTTTGAACTCACTGGTCCATCTGATACTTTCATGGGAATAAATAGTCGTCTTTTGTGTGCATTCATAGGAAATTTTTTATTAGTTTATGACCATATTTTATATTTCAATGGACTATGCATGTATGTTGAAGTGCTGGGTCACATGTTACATGATGATACCATAGTAAGTGGTCGAGATTTAGATGTGCATGTTACATATTTGAAATATATTAATCTAAATCTACATAACTACTTGTGGGAAGTTGGATGGCATGTGTTAGGGATTAAATTGACAGTTTCTACTACTTCTTACGCATATTTTGATATAGCTTGTGGTTTTAATCTCCTAATTTTGTCAGTTTTAGTTGATTTAACTTTTGATGTAAGTGGTAAACTAGATGGAAAATAGAAGACTGTGCTTGAATTGTCCCACGCCTACAAATTGGAACATTCTTGGCGTATACCATTTGATCCATGTGATGGTGCTTGGGTGTACATACGAAGGAGGAGGATACGAACTCGAGTGTGGTCCAAACTACATCCCAAAGGAGAAGGACAATTCCATTACATTGCTATGATCGCGAACGCAGGCTACAGTCTACTTCTACTGGATAAGTCTATAATGGTTAATATTTTCAATGTTGTTAATGTTGCTTCATTTGCTGCAGGTTCGGATTCGAGGTCGAATCCTTTTGAAAAGAGAGGAGATGATATGATCTGGGTTAGGCATCAAGCGGATGAGAGCTCGGAGTGCGTTGATAAGGAGTTAAGGTAAAGCTCGGGAAAGAATCGAGGTTCGAATCAAACCAAAGAAGCCACGCAATCGAGTGAACGAGCCATGGGGTTTACCCGGGATGAAGTTGACGAGCCAATGGACAAGTGTCATGTTGGAGTCGAGAGCTGAAGAGTGTTGGAATGCATTCGAATCGAGAAAGGAGTGGAGGAGCTGCAGCCTACAACTATGCTACCGCATATTTAAAATATGCACGCAGTCGCATGTAGCATTGCATGGAATTAAAGGGGGCAGCTGACTTGCTCTATGCGACTGCACGACATTATACTATGCGGTCGTATAGAGATAATCCGGCACAAATTTTTTCATTTTTTTGGAAACTTCCTAGTTTCCTTAGAATTCTATAATTTTAATATCTTTTGATATATTTGGACTATATTTTCATTCATCTAGGGTTTTTTAGAGGTTTCATATATATACGTCTTTATTTCTTTGTATTGAAAAAATTTTTGGACAAATTATTAATTGAGAGGCTTTATTTTTCCTTGTTCTTCAATTGAACAACTATTGAATTTATCAAGATCTAAATCTTATGGTGTTCAAAACATCAAATCGTGGGTTCTTCATTATGTATAAAAGGGATTCAACACATCTTTGTTATCGTTGGATTTTTTGGTTCACTTCGTTGGATTCAAATCCAAAACTGGGTTTAATTGGCATTTTGGGTTCCCCATCAATCTAGTTGTGGGTTTCGTAGTCACCGTTGCTACGGGGTTCGCATCAGAGTAGCTCTAGTGAGGAAGTGGTGGAAAACCCAGTTAGAGTACCTTTCCCCAAAGCTCTTAAGCCTACATCGAAGTATGCCGGTCAACATAGTGAAATCTTAGAATGCCTCAAGCAAGTAAAAATCAATCTGCCTCTCTTGCATGTGATATCTTAGGTTCTTACATATGCTAAAGTTCTTAAGCATTTGTGCACTGTGAAGAGAAAACACCATGTCAAGAAAACTTCTTTCTTGACTGAGCAAGTGGGTGCAGTGATTGAGTAAAGGATCCTACCAAAGTATAAGGACCCTGATTGTCCTACCGTGTTTTGTGTCATTGGGAACCGTGAGTTTGCACAAGCTCTTTTTGATTTAGGGGCAAGTGTAAATCTTATGCCTTATGCAATTTACTTGTTGTTAGGTTTAAGTGAGATAAAACTGACTTCTGTTGTCTTACAATTAGCTGATAGGTCCACTAGGGGGTAGTTGAGGAAATATTGGTTCAAAATGACAAATTTTACTATCCCGTGGACTTTTTGATTTTGGATGTGAAGGTTGATATAAATGTTGATCCTAAATTCTCTATTATTCTTGGTAGACCTTTTCTTGCTAGAACTAATGCTCTTATAAATTGCAGGAATGGTCTAATGAAGCTTTCTTTTGGGAACATGACTTTAGAAACTAATATTTTTCATATCACAAAGTAGCCACATGAAGATGATGAGTGTCATCAAATATTTATGATTGACCTTACTCAAGAGCAAACACCAACTTCGACCATTTGAACTCTTTTCTCTTAAATTCTGAAATCCCAGCTAGTTTTGACGATGAGGAGTATACTAACATTTGTGCTGTGTTTGCAAAATTGCAGGATTATGGAGCATCACCATGGAAGCCCAAGTTTAAAGAGTTTTCAAAAAGGACTAGATGACAGAAGTCATAAGTATTGAGAGTCCTAAACCAGAGTTGAAACCACGACCTCCAGGACTAAAACATGAATTTCTTTGACTAAGCGATACATTTCCTGTAATTATTTCTTCAAACTCGAATGCATGGCAATGTAAGCAACTTTGAATATTCTGAATGAGCATCGATCTACATTGGCTGGACCACAGCTGACATAAAAAGGTATTAGCCCTTTAATTTGCTAACATAGGATTCAACTAGAAAAATGAACTAATCCTAGGAGAGACCCACAACGTAAGCTAAACCCTACAATAAAAGATGTAGTGAAAAATGATGTGCTTAAATTGTTAGATACATGTATCATTTACCCTATCGCGGATAGTAAATGGGTTAGTCTTACACAGATAGTTCATAAAAAGTCAACACTCACGGTAGTGAAAAATGAATTAGGTGAAATGGTGACTGGTTGACACACGTGCATAGATTATAGAAAACTAAATGCTGCCACCTATAAGGATCACTTTTCCCTTCCCTTTCAAGATCAAATTTTGGAGCTTGTGGCTGGCCATCATTTTTACTGTTTTCTTGATGGCTACTCTGGTTACTATCAAATTGAAATTGCATTAGAGGACTAGGAAAATACCACATTTATTTGCCCCTTTGGCACTTATGCAGTTCGTAGGATGCCATTGGGACTTTATAATGCTCCTACCACATTCCAAAGATGCATGACTAGTATATTTAGTG
The DNA here is from genome assembly GCA_903798255.1 of Fraxinus quadrangulata. Classification (NCBI taxonomy): domain Eukaryota; kingdom Viridiplantae; phylum Streptophyta; class Magnoliopsida; order Lamiales; family Oleaceae; genus Fraxinus; species Fraxinus quadrangulata. The sequence continues at coordinate 44,468 of CAIGRB010064551.1, forward strand.
ACATGGTAGAGAATTATGGATGACTTGACTATATTTGAAACTTCTTTTGATACATGCATGTTAAACTTAAAGAGGGTTTTGACACAATGTGAGGAAAAAAGGGTTAGTTTTAAATTGGAAAAAGTGTCATTTCATGGTACCTTCTAGAATTGTCATAGGGCATGTGATTTTTTCTAGGAAGATAGAGGTTGACAAGTCTAAAATTAAACTAATCTCTAAATTACCTGTACCTAAGACAATAAAAGATGTTAGATCATTTTTAGGCCATGCAAGTTTTTATAGAAGGTTTATACAAAAATTTTCATCTATCACTAGATCATTGTGTAACCTTCTAAATAAATGACGTTTTTGAGTGGACTCCCGAATGTCAAGATGTATTTAAAACACTGATTTACAAATTCATTTCAGCACCTATCATGCAACCACCTGATTGGACACTACCTTTTGAAATCATGTGTGATGCTAGTGATTACACAGTAGGTGCGGTTCTTGGGAAACACGGAGAAGGTAAGTCTTTTGTGATTTACTATGCTAGTAGAACTCTTAACAGTGTTCAAATGAACTATTTCACTACTGAAAAAGAGTTACTACTTATAGTCTTAGCTCTTGATAAGTTTAGATCTTATTTGATTGGCTCTCCCATTACAATCTTCACAGATCATGCAGCCCTTAAGTACTTTCTTGCAAAGAAGGATGCTAAGGCGCGATTAATATGGTGGATCTTACTTTTGCAAAAATTTGACATCACCATTAAAGACAATAAGGGAGTGGAGAATGTGGTAGCCGACCATCTATCAAGGCTAACTTTCGAGGACAACACAATCACATTGACAATTAAAGATAAATTTGTTTTCTATCTCTTCTCTACCATGGTTTGCTCGTATTGTGAACTATTTGACTGAATGTGAGATTCCTAAAAATTGGAGCGCACAAGACAAGAAGAAATTCTTGGTTAAGGTACGTAATTTTTATTGGGATCATCTATGTCTATTTAAATACTACACCAACCAAATTTTAAGATGTTGTGTCCCTGATGAGGAGATACCTAGTGTTTTAAATTTTTATCATATCCAAGCATGTAGAGGCTACTTTTCTATAAAAAAGACTGCTGCAAAAATTTTACAATGTGGTTTCTACTAGCCTACTTTATTTAAGGACACTAATGATTACTGTAGATCTTGTGAAAGATGCCAAAAATTAGGTACATTGTCCCAGCGTAATATGATGCCCCTAAATCCCATTTTGGTATTTGAAATATTTGACTGTTGGGAAATTAATTTTATGGGACCTTTTCCACCCTCTTTTGGTTATTTGTACATTATTGTAGCAGTTGATTACGTATCTAAATGGGTAAAAGCATTAGCTTGTAGGGCTAATGACAATAAACGGTTGTTAAATTTCTGAAAGAATGTTTTGTCTCGGTTTGACACACCGCGTGTTACTATTAGTGATAGAGGCACACACTTTTACAACCGTTTATTTGAAGCACTCATGAAAAAGTATGGGGTTATTCATAAAATTTCTACTGTTTATCATCCTCAAATTAGTGGACATGTAGAATTAGTTAATAGGGAAATTAAACAAATCTTGGAGAAAACGGTGAACGCTAATTGTAAAGATTGTCTTGAAGACTTAATGATGCACTTTGGGTTTACCGTACGACTTTTAAGACTTTCTTAGGTATGTCATCATATTGCCTTATTTTTGGAAAGCCTTGCCATTTACCTATAGAGCTTGAACACCAGGCCTATTAGGTAATTACACATTTTAATTTTGATCTAAAAGAAGGAGGTAAGCTTAGAAAATTCCAATTGAATGAGTTGGAAGAATTAAGGAATGATGCTTATGAGAGTTTTAGAATCTAAAAGGTGAAAATGAAAGCTTTTCATGATAAAAACAATCTTAGAAAAACATTTGAACCAAATAAAAAAGTATACTTGCATTATTCTAGACTTCACGAGCACCTAGGAAAACTTCGATCTAGGTGGACCGACCATTTTGTGGCGAAACAAGTTTTCAAAAATGGGGCCTTGAAATCGAGGATCCTAATGATGGTGGGATATTTAAACTGAATGGGCAGCTTCTTAAGATTGTTTTGTTGACATATGATTTAATATAACTCCACTTGTTTTGATTATAACAAACAATACACTTATATTTCTAACAAGTCTCGTTTCTTGAACTTTTCATGAACAAATATTCTTAAACACTCAAATGCTCAAATCGTCATTCGTTGGGAAACAACAATCAAAAGAGATTAAAAGAGATCAAGAACCTTGAAGATTAGAGTTTTAGAAGTTGCTTCCATTTATATGTAAATGTATAACTCATCGAATTTTAGCAAGTTCATAAAGCTAAAAATTATTTTCATAATTCATCACTTGTATAAAAATATTTTTGACTCATAATATGAAATAGATTTTGGAAAAACAAATATTTTGATATAGAAAACTAATTTCCAAAATATATATACTTCGGTTGACTGAAGTATAAACAGTCGACCGAAATTGGCTGCATACAGTATTTGCAAGTTTCTTAACCGAATTTTACAATGCACCGGATTGAACACTTTGATCGACCGATCTGCTCAACCAAAGTGTCAGCTGAAACTCCTACGGTTTGAATTTTACAACGACTATATTCACATTTCGATCGACTGAAATTGCTCAACCGAAAGTGACTGATTTTCAATCTTTTGATCTATAAATAGCCATCTATTTTACATTCAATTCCAACAATCTACAATAGCAATTAAGAGAGTTTAATGAAAATCATTAAGTTTACTTGAATATACATTATATTTCATTTATTACAAAGAATCTCTTGATTGATTAAAACTAGTTTCATCTATTTCATCAATGATTCTACCTTACAAGAAAACTTTTCAATTTCATCTACTTTCAATTCTTGGTAAAAGTTTTATTTGCCAACACTTATATTGAAGTGTAAATCTCTCTTTATACTTAACTTATATTATTTGTTAAGAGGGATCATAGGTTGAAAACTTTGATATAAACATACAAACTATTTCATTATCCATCATTTATCAAAGTTTACTACATAAACACTTGAGCTTTACTATTTGCTATCTATTGAAGTGTTAT
>CAIGRB010064570.1:0-31472 GCA_903798255.1 Fraxinus quadrangulata
CATTTTGTGCTAATTAGCCTTTTATTTATTATATGAAAATGAGTTGCATTATATTTTGAGCAATGTATTAAGTCCTTCGATTGATGATACAAGATAGGGCTATTTTGATATTGATCAAAAAACTAATTGTCCATGATCGTAGAATTAGATATCAACACTATATTATATTAAAGATGTAATAGTCGTAACACTATCGGTTGAAACATGCAATTTGTCTTGATCATCATGAAATACCGTCTCATTCATTAAACACCAAAAAAAAAAAGGGTCTTGTTTGCCAATGTCGCTGCTCTAAAAAAATGAAAATCTTTGTATCTACTTTTTTAAATCGATGCACGCAAAAATGCTTGTTAACTACCAAAACGTGCCTTGTCTCCAATTGTAGAATTCATAAAAAAAAAAAAATTTTTAGTAAAACTAAATTCAATTTTATTTATTTTTTACTTAAATCACATAACAATAATAACTCGGTTAAATGAAAAATGTATTCTGGCACCGATCGAAACTAAAGTTCAGTTGAATACTGTGTCATCAAGAATCTAACAAAGTTTTTATCAAAAGAAACAGAGAAGCATCAAATGCTTAAGACGATCTCTCTTTTGCGTTCTTCACTCACCCTGAAATCCCTTCAAACCCCAATAAACCCTTCCCTAATTCCACATCCCCTTTCGTGTTTCTTTTCAAACTCACCTGTTTTACACAGAAGACATCGCAAAGATTGTGACTTTAACAATGGTGATGATGAATTTAACACGGATCCCGATGGCTCGCCGAGAATCTTCGTTGTCCAGCCGAGGCTTCGGCCCGACTCCTCTTTGAAAGCTAAGCTTCATGAAGCATTAAATTTGGCGAATTCTCTCGATGAACAACGAGATGGGTATTACGACACCGAGTTCTTGGCCAAAGAAATGCCTCCTCATCTTGTTGTTCAGAACCCCACTGCCAGGGCACCTCGTGCAGGTTGGTTTTTGATTTTATTTTGATTTTCTTGAATGTTTTTTGATTTTTTTGTGTCGGTGTGCAAAGGTAATCCCAGTTGAAAGGATTAACGTTTTGCAGTTTCCTTCGATTTCCTATTGGTAACGAATATTTAGATATTTTTTACACTGTAAATCAGTTGAAATTCTAGCTTGGTTTAACGAATGCACTATCTACAAATTTAGCTTTATTGAGGAGCATGTTTTGTCTATGCTATGTATGAGGAAAATTGGAATAAGAATAATAGTGAAGAGGAAATCCAATGAAAAAGATAGATAAACTGCACGAAACTAAAAGCATAGATAGACACGATGATATTATGCTCAACTGTTGCGGTTATTCTTGTTGAGTTATTAATAATAAGACTACAAGTGCGAAGTGAGGACTCTCTCAATAAGAGCTATGAAATCTTCCTCTTTAGCCTGTGGAATTCAAAATAGACTAATTTGGATCATGTCTCGGAGACTAAATGACAATCCAATGGCATTCATAGGGATCATCATGATGGAAGTCGTATATGCCTACATGGCTTATCTCATTTCGACAAAATGTTGTTGGATATAATAAAAGGTGTTTATATCGCAGATACACTTTTTGGAGCCGGGACGGTGAACAATGTCAAATGCCATTTAAATGCTTTAGAATCCAAGGTAGAGGATTCGTGTCTGAACTTGGAAATCAATTCTCTTGTTAAATTTCGGTGGAAAGTGGTAGCAAACGATCTGGACGATTTCTGCTCTGATTTTTTACTCTATTTACAGGATGGAGTGGATGCTATTTTTGTAAATGCTATTCTCACTGGTATTCAGCAGAGAAATTTGGAGGCAAGTTTACTATATTGGTTGCTTTCATGAATAATTTCATGTTCTTTTACCTTCTTTGTTATGGACTTTCCTGGATGTTAATGGTTGTATTTATTTCTTGTATACATTCTTTCACAGAGGGCCTGGGGCAAACCTGTTTTGGATCGTGTAGGCCTCATAATAGAGATATTTAATGCTCACGCTCAGACAAAGGAAGCAAAACTACAGGTTATCTGCAATTTCATTGCATTCCTTTTATTTTGGAAAATTTATGGTATTAAAGGGCTAAAAATATTTTATATCCTTTATCAACATACAGGCTGAGTTAGCAGCTCTAATGTACAAGAGGAGCAGGCTTGTTCGTGTGCGTGGATCTGATGGGCGTTATACCTTTGGTGGGATTGGGGAAGCAGAAGTTGTTAGTGCCAGAGGGTGAGTATTTGCATGATGTTCCCATTGGTGAAGTTCTCAACTGCTTCTGGGAAAATACGTTATTTTAAGGAATTATTTCTGGTTTGCATGCCAAATTCTCTTTTCAAGTAATGTGTAGGTTTAGGAAGATTTATGGAGCTAAAAAAGAGGTTTAAGAAGGAACTAGGATTGTTCAATTTAGGGGTTTCTCATGCACACAATAATAATTGCAGGAGAGGAAGTGGAGGACGTGGTTTTATCAGTGGTGCCGGAGAAACTGAACTTCAGCTTCAACGACGAAGGTTTGCAATTGCTAATAAACATGCATGAATTATTATTCTGAAATTTTTGGGGATTATTCGCATGTTTTGTTATTAGATGGTTATTTTTCCTATGATATGGACTTGATTAGTGGAACTTAAAGCAAATTATTGACTGCAACATATGGTTATATTTCATTATTCCCTGTTTTTCACTTATAAGCATTTTCAATATAGGAGGTAAATGTGTGACTTTTCTATATGAAGATGAATTCTAGTAAGAAGCTTGTTCATGTATGTGCCAGATCAATTATCTTGTATCAGTTTTCGTATGGTAGGCATGTAAGGACTGAAATTTTACCTTATATGTGTCTGAGTTCTTTCAGTTAAAGGTTGTCAATGAGATCAGTAAGGTTTCAATAGGCCTTTATTTTAGCTTGTTAGTATTATCTTATTCTCAAGGGATGAATCACACATTGAATAAACATGAAATAAATATACGACATACAAGGCTTAAGCTACTTCTCTTAATAAAGTTGACATTTTAAGATGAATTTGATACGATTAAAACTTAAATGAACATATAGATTTTAAGATTGATCTGCTCAAATGAAAACGATCTTGAGAGGGTATGTTAAGGGATAATTCCATATCAAATAAACATGAAATAAACACAACATATAAAGACTTAAGCTACTCTACTTAATAAGGGTGACCTTTTAAGATGAACCTCAAGGTTGAAATACATAATATATAATGCGTTATTGTGGGATGGGTGACCGTTGCTTAAGTTAAGGTGTCTTCCGGGAAATTTGTCATTCCGTGTGAATCAAAAGCCCACCAGTTATTGTACATTTTTGTGGATAAAATCTCTATTTGTGAACCTTTGGACTTGCACATGTATAAATATATCACTTATTGGGTACTTTAATTTTTTAGAATCTTGGAACGACGAAAACAGTTGTTATCTGAAATTAAAGAAGTTAGAAGGACAAGAGCTTTGCAACGGGCTGCTCGCAAGAGACAAAAAGACTCACAAGGAAAAGAAATTGCTACTGTTGCAGTAGTTGGTTATACAAATGCTGTAGGTGACTTATACTCATTTTATTTTGAATAATGTTATCTAACACCGTTGGTGCTTGAGCACCAGTATAGGCGGCTACACTTTATAGGTTCAATTAAATGTGTTATGTTAATTTGCATTTAAATGAATATATCATTTAATGTCATGTAATTGGCACCGAGACTCGTGCTTAACACCAATAGTGATGAATATCATTTCTCTTTTATTTTTCATTGTAAATTTGCTCCTATTCAAATAGGCTTATTTTCTCTCTCTTTTTTCTAATTTTTCACCAGGGGAAGTCTACATTAGTTAGCGCACTCTCAAACAAATATCTTTACTGTGACGATCGGTATGGTAGCGAATCATTTCAAAACCAATTCTTAATAATGCTTCAGTTTTGGCGTTATCTCTTTACACATACACACATCTGATACGATATTCATCACTCTCTACATGTAAATTGTTTTTGCACTCTTACATAAACTCCTTTGGCAGATTATTTGCAACAGTTGATCCGAAGTTGAGCAGTGTCATTCTTCCATCAGGGTAATGCTAGTTCTTGGTTAAGAAAAAGAATATGAACACTTTTTCTCGGCCTTTTCTACCCGTAATTTATATTTGCTCGTCTGGTCATTTGATTATATTATTGATGCTCAGGAGGAAAGTGCTTCTCAGTGATACTGTTGGATTTATATCAGATTTGCCTGTTCAGGTATCTAAAAGTTATATGGCAGATCTTTCTTAACTATTGACACTTTAGCCTCAAAATGACCAAGTTTTTTTTTTTTTTGGCAGCTAATAGAAGCATTTCATGCAACATTGGAAGAGGTGGTTGAAGCTGACCTTCTTGTGGTATGTTCTTAACGTTTTTCCTATTTTTTTGTAATTAAAACCACACATGGTGGCATATTTTATTAACAGCATAAATAAAGTAGTACAAACTTAGGAGGGGGTTATGCCTTCCCTCAAGCTAACAAAATAGAAAAGAAATTATCCCATCTATAAACAGGGAGTACAACGTAATAAGAATCTAAGACTAAATCCTAGCTCGTGAGGCCTCATTCCAGATTTAGTTATCATACATCTATGACACTGTGTTTGTCCTTCCTCTGTGTCACTCCCTGCAAAAATGAATGAAATTCTGTATATATAACTTTTGCAGCACGTGCTGGACTCCAGTGCACAAAATCTTGATGAACATCGGGAAACTGTGTTGCAAGTTCTTGGGAAGATAGGAGTGTCTGAGGATAAGCTTCAGAATATGATTGAAGTTTGGAATAAGGTACCCCCTCCTAAGTTTGTACTACTTTATTTATGCTGTTAATAAAATATGCCAACTCTCTCTCTCTAACACACACACAAGAACTCAAATCCCTCTCCCAATGCACAAAAAATAATTAAAAGAAAGGAAATAAGAAAAATATGTCATTAATTTAGTAGGAAAATTATATCCTGGAAAATGATATAGGAAAGATTGGAAATGATGAGGCTATAGTAAAGATGCATTGATTCTTTGTCCCAAAATTTTTCGTAGGTTGATCTTCAAGAAGATGAATTTGATGAAAGTAAAACTAATGGTGAAGATTACGTCAGTAGTTCCTCAGGTGAAGACAATGACATTGCATTTGACCAGTTGTCTGGGAAGGATGTTGATGTACACGATGAAGATGAGAAGGCTATTGAAGAGGTCATTCATGATAAGCCAAGTGATCACTCCGATGGTTGGATCTCCAATGACGAAGAAGAAAACTTATGGGTCGGCTACGAAAGTTGCTCTGTGGGATGCAAGACTACAGATGGTCAACTAAAAGAGGTCTCTTGGGACTGGAGGACTGCTGCTAAAGGTTCTCGATCTCAACAAGAATCCATTGATTGTGTCAAAACATCTGCAGTAACTGGAGTAGGCTTGCAAGAATTGCTCAAGGTAATCGATGAGAAGTTATGGCCTCGGCAAGTAGTAGAAAGGGACGTCTTTAATCGGAAATGGAGACCGTCCCACACTGAAGATAACAGGATAGCAGTCGAGCAATAATATGCCCATATACCTGAAAATATGAAGTTGCAGTTAAGGCTGCCATCTTCTCTCCAGAATCATAATCCTCAATCACTGAGGAGAATCACAGGCTCATGAAATTATTAACCTTTTTATGTGCCGCGAAAAGAAAAGGCAACGTGTTTGTGGAGAGTAGTTACTGATCAAAGCTGTGCTTCCATGAGAGTAATAACAGATGGGACTCTCGAGTCTTGCGAGATGTTTCAGTAGCTTTTAAATTCTAGAAGGTTGTTTCCCGCGATGGCATGTCTAAATGAGAATGGTTTTCGTACCACTGGCATTTGACTATATACAGAAAACCACGATAAGACGAGAATGGTTTTATATGGTTATATTTATTTCTTTTTCGGATAGGGAGAATCACTCTCCAGTTTTATTGTAAATGTACTGAAAATTAAATTTCTGCCAAACACATTATCTAGTGCTAATCTGTACTCCCTCTATTCGAGAATCCTAGGCAGTTGTAGAGTGTAAACTGGTGTCTTGGGTTGCATAAATTTGTGTAGGATTGGTTTTTAAAAATATAGGCCACGCCGCTATAGCCAGAACCAGATACATCCAAGGTTGCGTCACGCTAGTGGCAGTTCAACACCTTTGACTCTACGTGGTCGATTTATGTACTTGTTAGTGTATTTCGCAAATTAGCTTGATATATTCGCTTAATTGTCATCTAGACTATCATTATTCAAATAAAAAGTTAGGCACAAGATATGACTGAAGACACACGTCATTTGTAAGAATTAATATTCTTAAAATGACGTGCATTCGTCTATCTTCCTATTCTTTCCCAACCAACTTGTGCGATACCGTTAGTCCATTACCAGCATTTACACATTGAAGCATACATCTCGAGACTTTTAGATCCATGATCCTACAAACAGATCTACACTCTTATCCTTTTCTTTGTTTGATCCGAGGTTTTGTTCCCATCAAGGTTTCTTTCACCATTCACTCTTGTTTGCAATTATATTTTTCTCTTGCTATTTTACGTCGCCATTCAAGATCAATTGCTATTCTCCATTTTGTTGTTATCCACGTTAATCCATGTTTAATAAATATAACTCGTGTTCAAGAATCTGATCAGAAATAAATAAGATTTTTGTTTATGCTATTTCCGCTCAATTGACTCATTGTTCTGAATCAAATTGTTCTAAATTACTAAACTGCAACCAAAATTTTATCTACTTAATTATTTTGCACCACGTGAATTTTTCTGGGGCGCCACATTGTTTTACTCATGTCGCGAAGGTTAACAAGTTCGACTAGCGCGGTATTGGCACTGCAAGTTTGGGGTGAAGTTTTCATCCAAAATCGAGTACCCATCGATTATTATCCAAAACCCTCATGTTCCTGGTAGTTGCAACATTAGCTTTCAGATTAAAGTTATACTAGATTATTTACTGCTGTTTCAAATTCTGAAATGCTTCTATATTACTACAATTTTCAGTGCTTGATCAACTTTATTGGGTATACTCTGTGTGGCTCATGTATGTATTTTATTGTAGGACTCCCCTCCTAGCATTTGGAACATATTATATTTTCATTTCTCCTTAGTTCATAGTTTCAAAATTACCAAGTACGTGTTTATAACAAGGATTGGCTAGCACTTGACAATATTAACTATAAAAAAGAAGCTAAAATATTGAACTATACTACACAATCCTGTCTATGTACTCCCTATGCGTTTCATTCTTATGCATCAACTGATTCGTCATCATTCTCGATGTAGGTGGAGCTAGGGTCAAGGAATCACTTGCTAGGACTGAAGGTGTAAAGCTTTGAACTCATTACTAATAACACTTATCCGTGGTACGATAGAATCCGAGCCAAACTGCGCACTAATTTTACATTTATAGGTGATTTCACATGCACACCAGAAGTTCAGAGGACAATGTCATATTTAAAGGCAGCATATGGTGACAGTATTCGCAAAGTTTTGCACATTGGACCCGATACCTGTTCAGTGGTCTCGAAATTCTTAAAACAAGAAGAAACCGAAGCATGGGGTGTTGAACCGTATGATCTAGAAGACGCTGATAAAAATTGCAAAAGTCTAGTTCATAAGGGCATAGTGCGCATAGCTGATACTAAGTTTCCCTTACCATACAGGGCTAAGAGCATTTCCAATATGCTCCTTATTTTTAAAGAGCATATTCTATCATTTGGAGAGCATCTATAAATTTAGAGAGTTAAAATTTTAAAGTACTCCAACAATCTCTTTTAACACTTAATTTTACTACTACCAAAAAATATTTATTATTTTTGTTTATCTTTTATTTTAACTAGCTTTTCTTTAGATTATTTTATTGTTTTCCTACATTGAAAATTGAAACACTTTAAATGCATTTAATTATAGAGAGTGAGTTTGACTCTTCGAATTTGGAAAGTCAAACACACTCTCTAAATTAAAATGTTAATTTAAAGAATCTCTTGGAGTATGATTTTAAATATTAACTCTTTAAAATAAAGAGTATTTTATGTTTAAAAAGTCTCTTAGAGATGCTCTTAGGTGGTTATANATTTAGCAAGAGTGTCGAGTACTGGTCTTGTAATTTTTACAGGTAATTTCATGTGTCCAGGCAAAAATGAGGAGCTCGACTGGTTTTTCATCCAGACAGGCTTAGATGAAAATGAAGCTGCAACGAAAAACTTCGAGCAATCTGCAACCGAGAGTTCATACAATTTTTCCACCTCAGATTATACTACTAATCTTGTACGATTCGATTCAAACATGTAATCTCCGAGATTTTGTTTTTCTTAGGCAGAAAGAGTTGTCAGGTTGAGCACATTATTTTCTCAAAATTATAAGGGGAACCAACTCGAATACTTTTGCCTTTGCACTCATTGATTAAATACGGAGTTTTCAATCCATGCTCTGTGCCATCGACCGCAACTGATTTCATTTATATAATCTGAATGCTAGCTCTATGTTAACACGCATTCTAGACCCAAAAGATCAACCATGCATGAATATTGCTCTTCTTCTGGTTCTAACAGAAAACTTTTAAGTCATTGAATTGAAATACTTCTGCCCTTCCTCAAACTGATTTAAAAAAAAAATGTTCAATCCACTAAACAGAATCGAACTCCCAAATTTGAGACTGTTAGTTTGGGTAAGGTTTCGACTGTTTCAGAACTGATCCTAATGGTTTGGCTTAGATTTTGATTGTTAAAATCCGCTAAAAATCAAATTGAACCGTCCATCTAATATAATAAAAAAAATTACTTTTTTCACCCAGAATATATTATTTTCAATCCATTTTTTAATTAAACAAGCGAATGATAGGCCGCTTTGTGTTTTTAAAAAAATTTAGTAACTTGCTTGCTAAAGGATTTTATTGGCTTTTTAAGTAAATAATAATTTATGATAGTATATTTTTTTATCTATTTCAAAAATAATGAATTTATAAGTTTAAATTTTATGATTGAACCTCATATGGATTTATTGGTTTAAGCTTATATATATACTAGTTTTTGCCCCGTGCAATGCACAAATTGCGTTATTTTAAAGGTAATATTAACGTTTTAAATGCTAAGATTAGGTTTCCATACACACATTTATATAAAAATAAATAAATTAACAAATAGAAAGACTAAATTTGTCTGATTTAATTCAGCACCACATAATATATTTAAAGACTATTTTAATTTCTAGGCGCATTTCTAGTCAATAATTGTGGGAATTTTTTTTTTTCCATACTACGCAATTTTCTCCTTTCAATTTTAACACTACGGGAAAAAAAAATATTTCTCCACGCAGTGCGGAGTGTGGTGTCCGCACTATGTGGACACTGGTGTCTGCACACTGCGGCCCGCGGACGTCATCTGCACACCGGCAAAAAAAAAAAGAAAGAAAGAAAAAAAAATCATCTTAATTGTTAACACTGTTTAAGAGAAAAAAAAGTCCCCGCGCAAACACGGTGTCCGTTCGTATCCGCACTTTGATTCATAAAATAATAAAGCATGCATCGAAAATTAAAAATATATAGCAAAAAAGTTGTAAAAGGAAGTCGCAACCTCTATTTCTATTTTGTAGAATTTGATTTTATCTTCTCTGTAATGAAAGACAAAATTGGAAATTGGTTCCAAAATAGAAAGCAAGATGTAATACTTGTATATATTCATTAATTGAAGTTATAACACTATTTTATGTTTGAGCGAGTCCTGAATTTGATTTCATTTTATCTTTCTCCAAGAAAAGTAAATAAATAAACATATGCTAAAAGCTAAATATTTGTTAAGCATTTAAACCCAAATGAAATGTCAATCAATGAAAACACTATGTTTGTATATGTGCGTGAAATAGAGATAGTTCAAGTGCATATGAAGTATCAAAATTTAACAAAATTTTCATAATTTATTTATTTATTTGTTTTATTGTTGTTGTTATGTAAATGGTCTATCGTTTTGAAACGAGGATCGACTTATCCAGGTCGTAGGGGTCGAGACGACAACGGGAGCTCGGGGGCAACGCCCCAAAATGTGGGGTCGAGGGGTAGTGCCTCTCGTGGGGGTGTGGGGGCAACATCCCCAACGGTCACAGTGTGAAGACACGCTTCGTCTCTCCGCACAATCTGAAGACAATGGAATTTTTTTAAATTATTATTTATATACATAACAATTAAAATGTTTAATTAAACAATATTTAGGAAGGTTGGTATGTGGCGTCCGTGGTGTGAGAACTTTTTTTTTTTTTGCCGACATTCAAAATCAACAATTGTAGGAATTATGTTTTTTTTTTCACAGTGTATTTATGGATGAATAGTGCACAACTCAGTTAATGAATAGTGACAAACCAGTTTAAGTGTGGAATGGAAGGTACAAAAATGAACAATGTTTTGACCTTCCTCTCTTTTAATATAATAGTGAGATATTTACTGATATTTAATTATTTATGGATGAATAGTGCACAATCCAGTTGATGAATAGTGACAAATCAGTTTAAGTGTGAAATGGAAGGTAAAAAAATGAACAGTATTTTGACTATCATCTCTTTTAATATAGTACTGATATGTTTGAAAGATGTTATTTTTATGTTGGTAAGACGTGATTTGAAATTGAACCGAACCACAAAAAATAATTTTGTTCGAAAAATGAAATGATTTGGTGTTATTTGATTTTTTTGAAAATCGCTTTAAATGATTTAATTTGAAAATAATTCAAAAATCGCCGACCTCGCGTGAAAGAAGTTTAAACTCAATCGAAATTAACTTATTTACTTCTCAAAAAAATTTAACGTTAATAAAGTTTTTAATTTAACCAAAATGCATCAATTACATGCGGCAAAACAAATTGATATTTTCATTATTCTATTATTAATTCCTAAGTTGGTGGTCCATTACTTTGGGAGTGGGAACATGGTACAAAATATTAATTAATAATTGTAAAAAGTAAAATATGTCCCGAAGAAGACCAGGTTCATTGAATCTAATCAAATAATTTAATTTTTCCCATAAAGAAGAGAATAAAAAAAGAAAAAAAAAATTATATTTTAAATGTCCATCATTAATCAGATTGCTAATTTTTATACAAAATTCAGAATTACTATGTAATTAACACACTTTTATCTTGAAAAAGCAGAGTACAAACTTAGTGGATGACATTTGCTCATAATTAAGCATTGTTAATGTTAATGGAGGAATCCCAAACGATACCAATTATTAAAGAGATTTTATTCTCTAAATCTTAGTTAGTACATTACCTAATTTTTAATGTATTTACGATTTACGAAATCATGAGTATGACCTAGAACTTAGGGTAGATCATCGGGACATGCAACACATTTAGCCCCTCTTCGATATGTGAAGATTTTAATTTGAGTCAACGTCACAATTAGTTTTAATTACACATTTTATAGGATTCATAAATTTTAAATTATACATTTTATCAATTTTTATCAATATTTACTAAAAATCTGATTTTAATCTCCCACCAAATATGAGCTTATTGTCAAACATGATACAAGCAATTAAGAGTCCATTTGGTAAGATTTTTATTTTTTACTTCTATTTTTTTCGCAGTAGAGCTATCTAAAAATGTTATCTTAGACCAACTTTCTTGAAAATTTCTTATTATCAAATAAAATACTTACAAAAAATTATCCAAACATGTTCAAAACAATTCCTGATAAATCCATTACTTACTCCATATTTAGTTGATGTGGAATTTTATTCGTACTTCTCCAACAATCCTCCTTGAACTAAATACCATATTATCTTGCTCCCATTAATTGATAATCTATCCATATCATTTCTCAAACTAAGAAAGGTCACACGCTACATCAACGATCAACCCTTCCACTACATTTTGGACCACGGTCCCACGTGTATAATTGCTTTTTGAGAGCCAACTATTGATTTTTCTGGCCATTACAAACCAATTCAAAGGCCACAATATTTGTTCAACTTGAAATTTATCGGTGTGTTCTGATGGCTAAGTTTATGTCTTAACTTACATCACTTGTACATATTTTGGTCGCACTTTTTCAATAATGTGGTGAATAGAGTTGATGAAATTAAGGACTAGAAACATGTAATGCTTGTCTATTTTACTATTTATACACATTTGAAATATAGTACTACCCAATGCAATAAATAAAATTCTAATCTAACTTGAGTATGACGGTTGAAAATGGGTTGAAAGCAATAGACTTGACCCGAGGGTTGAGTACCGAGTGCATGACGGAATATATTATTACCGATTATTTTCATGAAAATGACCGGTGACTTGCTATAGCCGATCACTTTTTCAACGGTTGAGATTGTCCCACTTCCTTCAGTCAGTTCATAGTTTATACAAACTTCTTCTCTTCCGCGAGCAGAGGTTACAGAGAAAACCCCTCTTCCACTCTATCTCTAGTCTCTACATTAGGGTTTACTTCGTTAAGGTACGCTACCGTTTTCATTTTTATTTTTTTTCCTTTTGGTTCAAAATGCAATAGTTTTGTGTTAAAAAGTAAAACCATATTTTCTTGAAACAAGAACTACTGCTTAGTGCTGCCAACTTAATGTACAAAAGTTTTCTTCCTCTTTTAGTGTAGGAATCATCACTTCTTTGTTTTTCAAGGCACCCTTATTCATTTCAAGTTATAATTTCCAATTTCTATAAATGTATTGAAGTTTGTTGAAAAAGCTATTGCACAATTAAAACTCCAATCTTTATGATTCAAAATATAGCTGTCATCATGGATTTGGTGGGTAGAAAAATTTTGTTCAAGGACTTTGATGTTTTTCGTCTTTTATTTTGTGGATTCAAGAGTATAATTTGAACTATATTTTGGTAGTTGACTAGAGTTTGATAGTGTTTCTCGTTAACTAGATTGAAATCGAAATGGATCCAGTCTTTCGTGAACTTTCAAGTTCTTCAGATGGAATTCAATTGAAAAATCAGTCCATGGTCAAGTTGTCTGACCAAAAAGTTGCCGATGGACCTAGATTTGAGATTACTTATCCAGATCAGAAGCTAGTCAATGAACAAAGGTTTCAGAATACCTTACCAGCACAAAAATTTGAAGGCTTCCAAATGATTGGAAATGAGCCTTTTACAAGTAGTGTAGTCTCGTGTTCTAGTTTGGGCATTGAGGACGAAAATGAAGAAGACTGTGATTTCTCGGACGCAGTTTTAAGATGCATAGATCAGATGCTTATGGAAGAAGACATGGAGGAAAAGACTCATATGCTTCAAGAGTCTTTAGATCTTCAAGCAAAAGAAAAGTCATTCTACGACATTCTTGGCAAGAAATACCCCCCTTCACCGGTACAAAACCTGACTTTAATTAGTCAATGTGGTGAGAACCCAGATGATTACTTTCCAGGAAATCACCATCATAATTGTTTAAGTTGCAATGGTTATGGAAGTGGTTACCTAATCGATGTAA
This sequence comes from Fraxinus quadrangulata, assembly GCA_903798255.1. Lineage (NCBI taxonomy): Eukaryota > Viridiplantae > Streptophyta > Magnoliopsida > Lamiales > Oleaceae > Fraxinus > Fraxinus quadrangulata. Next base: position 13,448 of record CAIGRB010064570.1, read on the forward strand.
TTGGTCCGAGGTGGATAAACAATTGTATTGATTGTAATGCATGTCATGCTCAGTTATATACAGCATATAGTGGTTCCAATTCATCAATTAGATGGTCGGAGAGCTTAAACAATATTGTAGACAGGTTCTCAGACTGTCCTGTAAGTCCTCTTCAGGTATCTGATATGTATAATGAGAGTCGATGTGTGTGGGATTTCAAGAAGGGGGCTGAAGATGCAATCAAATTCCTTCCAAGTGGGAATAGGGTGTTGGTTAATACAGACATTAATGGTTTGTTAACTTGGGAGCCAAATGGAGAATATGATGGAGTAGTTACAGTGGAGAAGAAAGATGGGGACTCACAATCAGCATCTGAGTCGAGGGGGAGGAAGAATCCACATAGGGGAGAAACGGATTCAGAAGAGGAAAGAAGTAACAAGCAGGCAGCAATCTATTCAGAATCTACTATTCGATCAGATGAATTCGATATTGTCTTGCTTCATAGCATGGGGGACGGTGAGGTTAGATTGGCAGCTTACAGGATGGAGTTGCGAAATGCTATGAGTAAGTGTGTGCAGCAGAATGGACAAATGAAAAGATCTAGTGGAGTGAAGGGCCGTGGCAAAAAACAGAATAGTAAAAAGGAAGTCGTGGATTTGAGAAACCTCTTAATTAATTGTGCGCAGGCTGTTGCTGCTGATGATCGTCGGAGTGCTAATGAACTGCTGAAACAGATCAGGCAGCACTCATCTCCTTTCGGGGATGGAAATCAGAGATTGGCTCACTGCTTTGCTGATGGCCTTGAAGCGCGCTTGGCTGGCACTGGTAGCCAGATCTATAAGGCCCTTGTCAACAAAAGAACAACTGCGGCTGATTATTTGAAAGCTTACCATTTATATATTGCGTCGTCTCCATTCAAGAGGATATCAAATTTTACCTCGAACAAGACAATTATGATCAAAGCACAAAATGCAATGAAAGTTCACGTTATAGATTTTGGCATCCTCTACGGTTTTCAGTGGCCCACACTCATGCAACGGATGGCTAGAAGAGGTGGACCTCCAAGAGTTCGGATTACTGGCATCGACTTTCCCCAACCTGGGTTCCGTCCAGCAGAAAGAATAGAGGAGACTGGTCGTCGATTGGCAGATTATGCAAAGACTTTCAACGTACCATTTGAGTACAATGCCATTGCAAAGAAGTGGGAAACCATCAAAATTGAGGAGCTTAAGATAGAGAAAGATGAGTTTCTTGTTGTGAACTGTTTGTATCGGACGAAGAACTTATTTGATGAGACTGTAATGGCAGAGAGTTCAAGAACTGCTGTTCTGAACTTGATTAGGAAGATTAATCCGGACATCTTCATTCACGGGATTGTAAATGGGGGCTACGGTGCCCCATTCTTCGTCACTAGGTTCCGGGAGGCTTTGTTTCACTTCTCAGCGCTATTCGATATGCTTGAAACTAATGTACCTCGTGAGAAAACAGAAAGAATGTTAATCGAGAGAGAAATCTTTGGCCGGGAAGCATTGAATGTCATAGCTTGTGAGGGTTGGGAGAGAGTCGAAAGGCCAGAGACGTACAAGCAATGGCAAGTCCGTAACTTGAACGCAGGCTTCTTGCAAGTCCCTTTTGAAAGGGAGGTCATGAATAAGGCAATAAATAAGGTAAGATCAAGCTATCACAAAGACTATGTTATTGATGAAGACAGTCAGTGGATGTTGCTGGGATGGAAAGGGCGGATAATCTATGCCCTTTCTTGTTGGAAACCTGTTTAAGAAACTAGTAACATGTCAGGTATGCAGTACGGGACATTATTGAATGGAATTAAGGAACAAAAATAAGTTCAAATTTTTTTATATTATAATGTTGAGTACTGCAATCTCACTTCCTTCTTGAATGGAAATGCCAGATATCGTTCCGTCAGCAACTCCTAAGCAAGCGCACGTTGGTTCGTGAAAGTATTTATAGTTTTTTTTTTCCTTTTTTTTTCAGGTTCTATGTAAATTACACGAGGAAAATCCATATTACATTTGAGTTAGCCAAGACGTAGTGTTGATCCACCTGGGTTTTCCTTCATCTAGACCTTTGCCTAATTTGAACTTCCTTGTACTGTGTTTAAATAATAAGATACATAATGCTCTCAGTCATCGAGATCTTTGCCTAATTTAGATCTTTAATAACTGAAAATTGTAAGAATATCACTATTTGTAGATGTTCTACGCGGCATATATGTGACAGTTAGTGATTTAATGCATAAGACAATAAAAAACTACCACGTTAATGCATCAAATCACTAACCGCCACATGTAGCTACGTAGGGTGACTACGGCAGTGATCGACTGTAAATAGCATTACTCAAATTATAAACATATATTATTGATTTGTAGGAGAATTGTTGGGGTAGCTCGAAGATTTTGAATCAAGCTAAAAAAAGCACATTGTGAACTGAAACATTTTACTTTGCCAATGATCTTCTAAAGGAGAGAAGAAATTTCGAAAGCACAAGTAAAGTTGTTTCTGCAGTTGAACACCTCGAATCACTTAGTTATCTATAAAATTTTCAACTATACAAACTTTAGGATGTTTAAAAATATTTTGCAATAATTGTAATGTCTGAAATTTATAATAGAGTAACTTACAAAGACAGTACTAATTCGAATGAATGTAATCATTATGAATACAGTGATAACTTATGATATCTCAACAATATTGAGAATAGTGATGGTTGGATCAAAATTGAAATTAAAAATTTCGACTTCGTTGAACGATAGTATTCTTGACCCAAAGAAGAGATCCAGCAAAATTGATTATCAGATTCTTCGAACATACTTAAAAAAACACAAGAAATATCATTCCCAACAAAGTGGATTTCCATTCACCAATGATGTCCACGGTTGAAATACTGGTGAGCATATCAAACGTCGTATTGAACACAATGCTGGATGTCTACTCAACAAAATCAAGGGAGCTTATGCATCATAAACAGACAAAAAAACCCAATCTTGTCATGTAAATAAGAAATGCGTTTTGTCTTGTTCAACGAGCAGACAATTGGAAACAGATAATTATTGAGCTTATTAATCAGAATCGAGTACTGATCTGGGAAAACAGAGCCTTGAAATCCTTAGTCCGCGTGCCAGTTCCCTCGGGTTTTGAGGCCAAGTCAATTGCTTTGAATTTTGCTTCTCCAAAGTTTAGTGCCTGTTTGTGAGATTTCGTTAGAACAAATATTTTAAAACCACTGAGAAACCAAGATAATACTGTGTAGACAGAAGACTTCCCATTCTGGGTGAACCACAATATATTCGTGCCTACATTGCTTGTTTTCAGATTATTATAGCCCCCAGAAGCAGAAATTATGGTTTAATCGACAACATAAAGTTCTACAAGTAATTACCTGAATGCAGACTTCTGCTACATCGGCTCTGGCAATAGTCCTTGTTTCTGTCCGAAAAAGTTCATCATTCTTTCCAACAAGTACTTACACCACCTTCTTTATCTTGCAAACCTCCAGCTCTACACCACCAAAGAAATGAGAGGTAATTTCCAAATTATGCACAACCTGAACGAAAAATGTTGAGAGAATGTATTCTCAGCAAGTTTGCATCGAGTATATGACTAAAGTATTTACTGGACTGTAGAGCTTAATTATACAGATCACATATCACCTTGTCCATGGATTGACCTAGTATAGGGTTATATTGGACATTCGTAATTTTGTATTAGGTCGCATTAATATCCTATATTACATGAGGAATCTGGGGGGCCATTTTTCTATATGAGAAGACAGATATACGAGGAAAATTTTATAATCTCTTTCTTCATTGTAGTGAAAATCAGCAGCAGTAAGCGGACAATGAACCACCATACATCATTGGTTTTTTTGTCATCATTCCTCTAGACATTAACAGTAGGGCTTACGATAGTATCAACATCTGAGTTTGAAGCCCAAGATATTCACAGTTGATTATAATGGGATTATGAGCTAACAACATCTGATTTGCAAGTTTTCTTAGATAACCTCAAAATTGCTTAACCGAATGTTTCGAAAAGAAATGAGCCCCTAGATCTTCCCATGACAAATCGTTTAACATTTGTGAGGTTATCAAAAGATACAAAACAACTGGCAAATGTAAATTACCACGGATCCTACTACACAGTTGTTAATGAGTACAGTGATGGTTTGGTCAAATAGACTGATTTGTGATTTTTCACTTGCATGCACAGAGATATATCATATTATTTTTTGTTTGTTATGATGATGGCAAAAAGTATCTCAAGTATCGCCAGGACTAGAAGAAAGAAATTGATCTTCCATTCAAATTTTATTTTATTAAGAGACTAAGACCCAATTTTTTTACTATCAAATCCTAAAGCACCATGCAATTTTGTATGTAATCTTTAAGTAGGTGTAGAACTAAGTATAAATAGGCATACCTGATAATGGTGTATGGAATTCCAGAGTCAGCCAAATATTGTTCTGCCTTTCTCTTCCAAATCTACACTCAAAATAGAAGTTACTTTTCAATGGAAGTCGGGAGGAAAGCAAGTAAATTATAAGATAAACTAAGCACCAGTCGAGTAAACATGTCATTCACTTTCAACTGGCCTTAAAGAGAAGCTTTTTGTTCATAAAGATACCCCCGGGATTTTTTCATTTCTGTTTAGGGTGGCATATTGACGCTATGTTTATAAGATGCTCCATTTAAATAAGACTTGATTTGCAGAAATATTTTTCTTTTCTTTGCAAAAATGAGTTGAATATATAGGATGAGAACTCAATTTTATTATACCAGCTGAGAAATCAGATACGGGCCATATCTCAGTTTCATTGTAGCCATGAAAAATGAGGTTTAAATCCACATAGACGACCAAAAGGAAGAGTGTGGAAGAAGGAACAAAAAGTATCAAAAGAAAAAACCGACATAGAACAATCGAAATGTGGGGATGCAACTTCAACCTTGTGAGATGTGACATAAGAGAAAATCAGTACATGAAAAGAGGCGATAAAAGAAAAAGGGAATCTAGGCAAAGGGAGTACAAACCAATATGTTTCCATTTCCCAAGCTGTTTAAAGGGTGGTTCTCATTAGTTCCTCCCATTGATCCAACTAATACAATGTGCTTCACTCCAGCAGCTTTAGCTGTTCAACCCATAAATCACATATTTCAGTAAAGTAAAGAGTAAGAAAATTATTAGAAACTGTAAATTTATTATTGTTTCTCACCGGCATCTATTTGGTTCTTTTGCCCAATCCAATCAACCTAGAAATGTATACTGAAGATAAGTGAGATGGAGCAGAAAGGGAACTCGAACACAAACTCTGCTAGGTCCATGTTTGGCTAAGCTAAAACATTTACTTTTTCGTAAATAAGTTTTGAAATGAATAACTTTTTTGAGTGGTTAAGGTTGAAAATAAGTATGTTAAGGTAAGAGTACTTTCAAAATAAGCAACATTTTTCACTTGAAAATAAAATAGAAATAACCAAATATTTTGAAAACAAAAAAGTTACTCCTAAGTAACTCTTACATTTTCTATGCGTAGCCAAACACACTCTAGGTTATAATTGATACCTGTTCAGGATATGCTCCATTGTCAAAACAGAATTCTGGCCTTCCACCTTTAGCTGGGTCAAACCCGGGTTTTATCTTTGGCACTGCACTTGTGAGAATGATAAGAGCGTCAATACCTTGGATTGCTGGAACAATGCTTTCCGCATTCTTTATATCCCCAATGCAAACATCATCTGCTCCACCAATTTTTTCCTTGCTCTCCTGAGTTCTTACCAAACCTCTAGTAGTAAACTGGTCTGTTCTTTCCTTCAGTTTCTTATAACAAATTTGTCCTGAAATAATAAAGTGACACAAAAGCCTTTCAGCAGAGGATTTTTGGAAATGTAGTTGTGTGGAGATAGTCTCATTTTCACTTCAAATAACTAGCACCATGCATGCAAAACTACAGTTGGTGGATAAGAAAACATATTTGTCAATATGTGATTTGGATTCATTAAATCACAATACTTTGCTGTTAGGTTGATCCTGTAAAAATCAAATATTTTATCAAACAAGCAAGTAGAAAACAAAGAAACAATGTAGCAGATGCAATATTTACATAGTCTAATATAGACCTATACATAACAGGTGAGGGAGGACCAAATCCACAAAACAGAACAAACAGACTATCACGAAAAGGAAAGATTTCAAATTACTCAAGACCTAAATTACCAGTCTTCTACTTCACAAGCTAAAGCTTATATGCTCTTGCTCAAAACCACGAGGATCCAAAATTGTATAATTCATTCCCAGATACAAGAATCTAAAATAGTTATTCTCCAGAAGCCTCCAATAAAAACCCTGAGGAGATGAGCAGGTACTCTCAGTTTGTTCACTAACCTGGAAACCTATGTAACCTTATCCACTTTTTCCTCAATGGCTCTCCCTCGTATATCCAGGTTCTCTTTATGCACAGGTTTGACTAATTACATTGGAGTAAAGGAGTCTATAGAAACAAGGTAAAGGAGCTCGTCGTAGAAGAGTTTACCACTAAAGCTTAGAGCGGCTCATGGGCAAAGACAGCAAAGAGTTCAGAGTAGGCGAGACAACTAGATAAGCTCAATAAGTCAAGACACCAAAAAATGGAAAACAGATTAGATCAGGAGTAGGAGTAGGAGTAGGAAAGTTTAGAAGTGAAAACGATAATATAGATTGCATACAAGTGTTAAAGTGTTCACAAACTTCTCAGATCATAATACTATCAGGGGCCATCTAATTCTCAGGCTATGAACCAGCCACCGAAATTTGTAAACTGGCTTTAAAACTTATTAACCATGCTGTTGTATTATGAATTACTCATAACAAATTCAACATTCAAGCCGCTGATTATCAAAAAACTGACTGAAGTCTACAATCATCACATCACAACTAAAAACTAACAGATTCTTTCATTTGGTCATCCTTGACATAACCCATTCTACGCCTCCAATGTAGACATCTAGGAACATCCCTGAAATTTCCTTTATCTTGTGGCCAACAAAATGAAAGCAACGAATCTTTATATTATTGTTGAACATGAAATAGTAATGTTTAACACGGTTATTTTCCTAAATACAACTCTATGACACTTGGAGTGGACTACAAAGTCACATGGCCATCTTCAGAAGCAATCAAAAGAATGGCCAGTCCTAAGGCCCCCAAACTACCTTACACTTTTGTTATATTGTGAATCGCCTATTCTGAACGCTAATCATACATTTCCATAACCAATGTCATAAATGAAATTCTGTGAATTTTTCAAGGAACAGAGCGTACACTGTCATTTACCTAGACTCAATGTCATAAAGTTCCAGATATTCACATGAAACACAAAACCTCCTGAATCCAACACAATCCATACATAACCAAATTCCAAGAATCCAAATAACAAAATTCATCATATCTCCCTATAAAGAATTTTAATCGTAACAGTTTTAAGACGTCAGAGAGAGAGAGAGAGAGAGAGAGAGAGAGAGAGGACACAAGTTTTCATTCAAATGTTGTCTTCAACGCACCCTAGTGCAGATCCCATCATGTGTAGGCAGGATTCACAAAGGCCCAAACATTTGATCATTTTTCATTAATAGTCTTTTGTCTATGATTCCATGCAAGAGTTTAAAAATACGCTTGTATTTGACATGTTGATCGTCTGTACAATACAACCCCAGATACNCGCGTGATCATTTTTCATAAATAGCTCTTTAGGATCTGATACAATGTTAACAGTTTCATGTAAAATTTTGATCATCCGTACAAGTCTAAATAGATAGGAACTTCTTCCATTCGAAATTGTTATAATAAATATTTGGAACGATTCCTTGTAAGGTGAATCTCTGGTACTTAAAAAGTAGGAAATAGGTCAATCTGAAGTTGTCAAGTTGAAGACTCAAAAAAAAACTTTATATAACCCCAGATAACAATGCCACAGAAATACGAAAACCCAAACCCACAATCACCCTTTGGCACATCACAACCAACAAAAAACAAATGAATTATAACACTCAGAACTGTAATAAACAGCAAAATAACGTATACATAGGCAGATTTTTTACCAGTTCTTCCACCAGCTCCAGTAACAAGAACAGTGCTTTTGTTCGATTCAGTCATTGTAACCACCGAAAATCTCCTATTCCTTTTATAAAAAATGGTAACAAAGAAGTAGCAGTGCAGATTTCTGAAAGTCTACTAATACTATTAGTGTATTAAAATGAGTTAACCAAACCAGACCATCAATATTTAAGGCTGGCAGTTGAAGATGAAGGTGAGGGGGACGTGTAATGCGGGCCATTGTATGGGGAGACCAGTCGCTCCCATTTCTGTCCATCAAATGGTCGCTCGTGAGTGAATTGCGCATCAAAGATGCATGTTCGGCTAACGTTAGGCGATTTATAAGATGATGTGAATTATATGGAATTATAAATACCCGTGTGGTATTTTCACCTTGTTTGATTGACATTCTTATAAAAATTTATTTTTTCGAAATTCATTTTCAATCGCACATTTTTCAATAAAATAATATTACACATAAATTTAAATTTTTTTATTTTTTAATCACATATAATTTTCCATTAAATTACTATTTAAAATGTATTCTTCACTCAATAACGTGCATCAAAGATGGTCTATGCATTTTGTATACAAAATTTAATTAACACGTTGTGGGGAAAAATATGGGGTGAATTGAAAAAAATAGGAAGATTTTCCACGCCACTCACTTCCATCACTACATTCCTTCGCTTCTTCTTAAACTCTAATTAGTATAATTAAGAGAAAAGCAGTTCACTCGTCCAAACACGTACGTGAATTTTTAATTCTTGTTCACTGTAATATTATAATATCTTAATCATGTTACGATATATATAATTCTTGTTGCAGCGTATCTAATTTTATCAAAAATAAATCATTCACAGAAACCTCTGCTTAAATCCACTGCTATTCACCACGAGCACTGTCAGAACAAACTACTCGACAACACTACCAATTTATGAATATGTACCACATTAGACAATAAGAAAGCAGAAAATTATTTCAAGAAAAAAAAAACAAATAGCATATAAAAAAAATTGAAATTTTGAAACCGAAAAACAAATTGGCCCATCGGAGCAAGAAACTCCCCAGACGAGGGCGCATCAGGCCTATGATATTTGGGCCTCTTGTTGGGTTTCTGAGAAAGTTGGGCCCTTTAATAACAGTTGCCCAAAGGGAAAAATACACAACCAGGGGAATCAAATTTAAAAATCAGGTAAATACATAAAGAATTTCAAAGATTGTGTGTACCTTGAAATCTGTAATTTTTTACTTAAAATTTTGTATGTAATTTTCTATAATTTTTTGACATGTAATTTTTTTTTTTTAAAATAAAAATTGGAAAATCATCCATTTAGTAAGTTTTGATGACCATGACTATATGTATTATTGTTGTTACAATGTGTAACCTAACCCATGGATCACCACCCATCACCATCGACGTTGTCGCGCCACCACTATGAAGTCCATCATTATCACATAAATTTATCCCCAAATGACCAAAGTGATCTCCATTACCATTCAATTCCACCTATTTCTCATGTATAATCAAATATCTAAAATTGTTTTTGCTTGCAGAACACCACACGCAAAACTCGTATTGGAAACTCGTCCGTGATTGAGAATGGATTACCTTTAAAAAATTTAAAAATTTGTGTAGTTTTATTACATTTCGAAAAGTTTCGACACAAAAAGTGCAAATTTTTCGTTAATAATATAATCACCAACCAAACATGCCCTCCTAGTTATATATAATAATTTATATTCCATTTTAAGTCAATTTTAAGAGTGAACCGTGCCAATGTGTTTGCAACAACCTTTTGGCTATGAAATATTCAAGCAGAACCCAAGGATCACAATCCAAATCAAATAGTAAGAAAAGAAAAAAAAAAATTTAAAAATAGAAGAAGAAGAAGAAGGGAGTATTCATTAATTAGTTCAAAAGCAGAGTAGGTTATAACACACACACCAAAGCTGCCATTTTATTACAAGGAACATAATTAATTCATCATCCATACAGGATATGACTAATTTGCCCCTATTAACACACACGCAACAAACTATTAAACTAAAACGTTCTTCTCCATCTCTGCATCAAATTCCCTCATTTGCAATTGCATGGATTGCACTTGCAATCAGAACCGCACTTGCAACCATTCTCTGCACCCATCTCCGACTCAGATCCCTCAAAGTGTCTGAAAAATACAACCCAATAAACAGTAATTTTAGACTCTTTTTTCAGTTATTAAAAGATAAAATCATGTAAATTGATGCATACATCTTCTGAGGAGCAACACCGAGAACGAGAGTCTCAGTGGCGGCGGCGCCGGTGGCCTCTGAGTAGCTCAAATCAGGGTACATACCGCATCTTCACCCAATAGATAAAAATCTGGTTAGGACATGACTATATGTCTATACATGGACTGCATCAAAATAACTATATAGAAACCTCTTACCCATTACAGCCACTGCCGCAACTACAGCTAGAGCCACAGCCACACTTTCCTCCGCAGCAAGACATTTTCGATTATTTCAAGAAAATTTGACTGAGGATAAGAAGATTTGGGTGTAGAACGATTTCTATGGGTACGCCCATGACCCGTATTTATAATCCGTGGAGGAGAAAGAGGGTGGATATCGACCGTCCACTCTCCATTATGGGCGGTCCCACCTCGTCGTTTCTTTTGTTCTAATCTTTATCTTGTTTGCGTTTGCAAAAGTCAAATCCAAGCCATGCATGTTTGGCTAAGTTTAAAAAATTGAACTTATAAGTAAATAAGTAATTACTTTTGTCTTAAAGTCTTCTAATAGTGCTGCATCACTATGATATTTGGAGGAAGTGGAAAAAAAAAAAAAAAAAAAAAGAGAGGAAGAAGAAGAAGAAGCTTAAATTAAGATGTTACAGTTTTTCTTCCATTATGTGATCAAAAGCTTGACTGGTAGGTTTTAGTGCCAGATTTGACACCGTTGAATATAATAATATCAAGAATGCATTCCTATGAAAAGATTTTAAGATTTGAACTATAAATCAAGTCTTATTCTGGTTAAATTTGAATTCGATTACATATATTTTTTGTAATTTTATTTAGTTAATTTTTATATCTACTGGAAGATATAATGCACGTAGGTTTTTAGGAACCATAAAATATTGTATACGTAATTTCTATGCTAACTATTTCCATTAGTTGGAGCAGAAAATTACGAAGAAAATGAGGAAGTAGTGGTTAGTAAGTTGAAGGACTAAAAAATTACATTTGAAAGTCTAGGGACCTTTAGTTCGCATGGTGTAGCTCAGTTTAAGGACCAATCAGTTTTTAGACGTTCAATTAGATGAAATTAAGTTGGAGGACTAAAAATGTACATTTTACAATTTAGTGACATTCTTTCGAACTAGAGCTTTTTAGATCGTCTTGCTTTTAGTGAATTGACGTGATCTCTACTTATTGATATATTTTTATTTTTACTTTATTCATTCTAGTATTCTTACATTTATCTTGACATCTTCATTCCTACCATATTAATCCTATTGGCATTCTATATCATAATCATAAAGTTACGATGTGCATGGTGAAGAAAATGAAGGTTACAAGTTGTAGTCATCACTTGGATTAAATCAAACTTTTGTTTCCTAATCTAGTTCTTGTCCACATCCTCGAATACTTTTGAGGAGGAAAAACTAGCCATTCTTTCAAGAAAGTTGATAAATGTGAGATATCATGGGATTCTCTAGGCACTCAACTTCAAAGATTGGTCTCCTCTTTTCAAATCTTATTCCACTACTCTCTTTCTTCTTTTCCTATATATATATAAAAAAAATAACCAAAATGAAGTATTTATTAAATAAGAAAGAAATTACAAATTTTAAAGGATGTACAACTTGAACTACAATCAACAAAAGTACAATGCAAACAAATTAAGCAGTACAGACTCAAAGTTAGATAGTACAATAGACTAATTATGCGCCTGCCTGGGCTTTTTGCTGCCTAGAAAATTCATTTTTTTATCGTTTGCATAGTTAAGTGGGACTCGGGCTCAAATAAGGCAATCGAAATGTTCGACTCTTTTACTACAGAATGACATTTTCGCTCTTAATATTTAATTCAGTTGCCATGGTAAAAAGACATTTTCGATATTTCACGTTTAATATTTCAAAAACTGCTGCCTTTAGGGAACCCATGTTGAAGTTTCAATGGTCAATTAATTGCTGCTTTCTGGGAGAAAAGTTCTCCCAGACACAGGCGCTATATATCCATGAATATATATATATACATATATTGTGAGCCTTATGAAATATGTCATTAAAATTAATGTTTCACTTTGAAAAGTAAAATTTAAGAAGAAGAAAATGAATCCCAAACGAGCACTAAAAATCCGAAGAAAAAAAAAAACTCTTTTCTAGGCTGCTGCACATGGGGTGTTGATTGCCAAGGACTTACAGCAATCTCTTTTTCAAGCCAATTGAAGAGACATTATCCTACAGAAGTTAAAAGAGGGTGCTGCATTGCTTTCAGGACCCCACATTTATAGGTGGGGTGGGGTGGGGTAGTGGGGTATGAATAAATTTGTTCCATTTGAAGTGGAAGGATGTGGAATCACTTTTTATGTGGCCAATAATTAAAATCAGTTTGTACCTCTTTTAATTTATTAAAAGTTAATGAAATTTATAATATACTAAGCTCCTATTTAATTCTTATTTTTTAAAATTTATTTCTCATAAATTCATTTTTAATAAGAGATTTCATGAAATTCACATATTTATCAAATGATTAACTTTACGTTTCATCAACTTTTATTAAAATTTACAAAAAAAATGATTTTAATCCACATCAAACATCGGCTTAGACATGTCAATTTATTAAATTAATTAATTTTAGCAAGAAAACAAGAAGAAAATGAATCCCAAACGAGGGCTAAAAATCCGAAGAAAAAAAAAACTCTTTTCTAGGCTGCTGCACATGGGGTGTTGATTGCCAAGGACTTACAGCAATCTCTTTTTCAAGCCAATTGAAGAGACATTATTCTACAGAAGATAAAAGAGGGTGCTGCATTGCTTTCAGGACCCCACATTTATAGGTGGGGTGGGGTAGTGGGGTATGAATAAATTTGTTCCATTTGAAGTGGAAGGATGTGGAATCACTTTTTATGTGGCCAATAATTAAAATCAGCTTGTACCTCTTTTAATTTATTAGTAAAAGTTAATGAAATTTATAATATACTAAGCTCCTATTTAATTCTTATTTTTTAAAATTTATTTTTCATAAATTTATTTTTAATAAGAGATTTCATGAAATTCACAAATTTATCAAATGGTTAACTTTACGTTTCATCAACTTTTATTAAAATTTATTAAAAAATTAATTTTTATCAATATCAAACCGAGACTAAAATTAATATGGCTACAAATTATTTGGTTGAACTGTATCCGTAGAATGATTGTTTGAACATAGTGATAAGAAAATATTTACTCGATTGTTTCCAAATTTATATAAGAAATAGGTTTAAATTACTAATGTTTGTATATTTTTTATTTTTTATTTTATGTTAATAAAGCTCGGGTGTAACCTGTAGTTTTCTGGTACGGGCTACAGAACTTGAACTTTGTGAAGTTGTACTGCATCGGCCTGTACTACTCGAAACTGGTGAAGAAAGTAGTTAGCTTTGGCACATTTTGCAAGGTAAACTGCAAAAAGGATAATTAATATTTAATAGTGTGCTTGAATCACGTTATTTTGAAATAATATATTTTGAAATAATAGATTGATAAATAATGTGTGATTAAAAAAGAAGAAAAAATTATTAATGTAATGAAAAATATTATTTTATTAAAAAATGTATGGTTGAAAATGAGTTAAAAAGGAGAATGAAAATTTTAGTGAGGTTCAAACAGGGCTAAGACATTCTTTTGAAGTATGAAGTACAGATGTAGACATTCCAAAATTAGTGGGAAAAAAAACGCCCACCGTGGGGCTCGAACCCACGACCACAAGGTTAAGAGCCTTGCGCTCTACCGACTGAGCTAGACGGGCTTTCTTAGAAATTTGATTGACAAGATTTAATAAGTCGTTTAATTTAGTCATAAATATATGCAGTTAAAATTCTCGTTTCCAATTTTACCTAAAGTTTTATGTCTCGTATCCTCTTTGTTGTTGCAAATACAATTAATGTTCATCAACTGTCCATATGACACTTTCAGAGTGAAAAAGTTGTCATGATCCATTAACTTTTAGCCCATGTTCAGTTCGATTTAGCTAAATTTTAGATTTTTAGTAAATTTTATAAAAATTGATGATACGTGTGATTAAAAAATTGCGAGTCTCATAAAATATATAATAAAATTAATTGTTAACTTTAAATTAATTTTTTATCAATTTTTTTATCTAAACCAAACAGGACTTAATACTGTAAGCATTGTTAAAAAGGAGAATTCCTCACAACACAACCTAAAACTTCAAGAGGTTACGTTCAGGGTTCTATAAATACGTACTCAATCCAATCAATTTTCTGCTTTCTCCATTATTGCTTATAATCACATTCATTACCAAATATACAATATGAACAAATTTTGTCAATTAACTATTATTTCCAACAGTTTTGTTACATTTACACCCTTTAACATGACACATAATTTTACCATTGATTTTAAGAATACTTATTCAAATCAATGACCTCAATTTTGACATTTCAAAGGGTGTCAAACTAACTTAATTCTATTTCCAAACTCCGTTTCCTCATTTTTACATACTCGAATGAATGTTTCCCCACAATATGATAATTGAAGGACAAAGTTTGCATGGAGACGACAATGACTACTTAGAGAAAAACCTGATTTGGATATGATGAATTCATTCGAAGATGAGCTCATCAAGAAGATCATCAAATATTAGATATTCAATTTCAAGCCACACAAACTCAACATCTGTCATGGTTTCCATTGGGGGTGTACGTGCACCTAAATCTCACATCGAAGTTTAAGCTTCCTTTGTCTGATTTATATTGGTTTGGGCTCCCCAACCTCAATAGCTAGCTTTTGTGATTTGGTTATCCCAATTGAGATATGTGACAACATCAAATTGAAGGTTCATCAAACCATCAACTTTTGCTAAATCCCGGCTCACGGCACCATCAAGCGTTGGGAAAATTTCTGTTTTCTAGCTCAAGTACCAACTTATGTCAGCCCAAACCTCCTCCAAAACTAGGGCCATAAATGAATCAGATATGGACCGGATCTGCCTATATCCAATCCGATCCGATAAGAATAATTATCCGATCCGATCCGATAATCCAACAAATATTTGATTGTTAAATCTATATCAGTTTTACTATATTATCAGATATCTGATCCGAAATTAAAGAAATTAGGAAAAAAATAATAATGTTGGAATCAACTTTTTTTATTTTATTTTTTTTTCCAATTTTTCCAATTCTTAAACGTGCTTAATAATTATAAAATTTTCAAATTTTTTATATTTTGAATTTGATGACTTTTTTATTTTAAATTTATTTATTTTCTAATTTATTTATTTTAGTGACAAATAACATGCCATAAAAATATTTTATTGACTCAATTATTTATAACAAATCGGATCGGATTGACCTATATCCATATTTGATCCATTTAGTTAACGAATTATCGGATTCGGATATTGATCAGGTTATCGAACTGAGACCCTGAATCAATCTCTCATTAATTTCATCGAATTCGGATTGGATTCGGATCAAAATTCAATCAATCGACAGCGCTATCCAGAACGTGGTCACCAAAGGGCATTCGGTCAAACAAAAGAAGATTATCACAGCAACCACCTTCTTCATTTCCAGAACTGAGATTATCACAGCAACCACCTTCTTCATTTCCAGAACTGTCTGGTTGAGCAATCAAACACCCTTCAACTTCCTCGAACACTGAAGGGTCTACAGGCTTATCGGCAGAATGCCATTTTCCGAGATCTCATTCCCACTGAAGCCAGATAGTTCTAGAACATCTCTTACATTATTGAATTCAGATTTATTTTTTATCTCTTCCTGAGCATATGACAGTACGCCATATAACTTCTTGACTCTGCTTTCTACATGGTCAGTGTCAACTGTATCCTCTTGTATAGTAGAGATATCTGAGCTTTGCCCATGCAGCTGAATAGCCAAAGAATCCTCTTCGATAGGAAAGAGTTGATTAGGTATCAATTCTAAATCTGAGCGCATCAAAGTCGAATTATATTAGAAAACAAGAGGATTGCGACTCTACAACAACACGATGATCATGGACAAAGTAAGCGAAATCAAACAAGAACATTTTTTAATGATTCCGAGGTTTGGTGTTTAATTTCTATACTGAATATATTTTCACCCCAAAAATCCAGATAACGGAACACATCTATGCATCATTTCTGAATTTTCATTTTCTGAAGTTTCTTCCTACGATTTTTGGATTTGGAGTTGCAGTGTTGACACCACTACTACCACCAGTAATATCAACTATAATACTACTCTTTAACAGTATTGTCTCTCGTTTCTCTGTGTAACATAAGTACACGAGTATTTACATATTTTATACCCATCTAGGTGTGTGTGTGTGTGGGGCGGTTGTATTCATTGAGCCCAAATAATATCCAAGAGTTATAAAAGTGTTCTACAATTGTTGGGATGTTTTCCATAATTACCTTTTCTCTTTCCCTTCAAATTAGCCTATGGACATTAGATCCTAAATTATTTCCGGACTAACAATAATAATGTACTAAAGGTTGTCATGAGAGTGGAACTAATGCAAATATACCCGTGTGTTCACGTGATGTAAATAAATGTGAAAGGATTTGTTTGGCACAATGATGCAATACCCATGGGCTGAAAGTGTTGGGCCAGCTGGAAATTGAAGGCCCAGTTAGCTGAATAACTTTGTTTATGACTTGGTGCAAGAAACGTGTTTTCTGAAAGGCTTAAAATCGTGTAACAACTTACCTGATATTGGACGCCCAGGATGTTACCATGTGTCCCCTCCACGGCCATTGGATTGGTGACTATTGAGAGACTTTTTTAAAAGGGCTTCTAGGGTTTGAGTGTTTCAGTTGGCTTCTAAATTTTTCATTCTCTCATGTTCTCTGCGCCGTTTCTAGAGAGTTCTCTTCTTCTACTTTGAAAATCAAAATACTCTTTTGATTTTTGATTTTCTTCACTCAATGTTGTAATCTTGTGTTTTCCTTTGAGTTGAGTGTAGTTCTTGTGTGAACTGTTGGTTACCGAAGGGAGATCTTTTGTGTGATATAAAGGGTTGTTTGAGTGTCATCCTTTTGTAATCTTATTTTAGAGTTTGACTGTGATTCGAACGATGGTTTATTCTTTGAGATTGAAGCACTGAACACTTGGATTCTGGCTTGGGGGCTTCGATTCATAATAATCTTACTTTGGATCTTGTAAAATTTTCATGAACAACTCCTCTCATGTTAAGTAAATCTAAAGCATCTAGAAATAATTTCGATTATTGGGCCGAAGCATATTTACTAGGCTATTGGGCCGAAGAATATTTACTAGGCCCCATTTGATACATCAACTTGCCCTGAAGAACAGTATGATCCCTAAACGGTTGCCTCCAGTGATTATTAACCATTGTTTGCTTCGGGTGATTCACCGTAAGCATTGTAGCCGTTTCTTCACTAACTTTTTCCAGGAATGGATCCAATAAACCAGCAATAGAGGATAGCTCATTATCTTGATTTCCCACTATCTCACCATTAAGACCAATCTCGGCAGATGGTTCGACATCGGAAAGTTCTAGATGATGAGTGGAAATAGTTCGTCCCAGTTTCTTTCGAAGGGGGTCAGAAGAACTTCGGCGATGTCGACCCCTTCTTTTAACCTGTTCAGTTATCAAGGCCTTTATTCGAGATTTTGTTGAGCTTTTGGGTGCTGGGCTAGACTCTGTGAAATTCCCTTCAACGTAATCAAAATTTGACAAAAGAAAATTTTCAAACATCTTCACAACTAAGATCAAGAA
>CAIGRB010064570.1:32942-115134 GCA_903798255.1 Fraxinus quadrangulata
TGAATTCAGCAACCAGGATAATACCAGATTGTTAGCACGTACCCAACAATTGTATACAACACCACTTGTTGGACTTGGAGCTGGTAGTGAACCATCAATGAAGGCTGATTTATTTTTGACACTTAGTGCCATAGAGATTGAACGGCTCCAAGAAGCGTAATTGTCCCCATTGAAGGCCTCAGATACAATTAAAGCTCCAGGATTGTCGCTTGGATGCAAAAAGAAATGACTTGTTGGATCATCAGCAGGATTAAAAAGTGAATTCGCCATAGTCTGATCTTCTCTGCCTCAGGAAGAAATGAGCACAGAAATTCCTGAGTAGAATTTAAGAAGTGAGTGCAGAAAATTCCAGAGCAGAATTTTGCAAAGAAGGATTGATTTTGTAGAACACAAATTCAAAGGAATGATATTGCGGAAGCATCAACTTGAAGAATAATGCTCTGATACCATGTTGAATTTCAGAATTGACAGAAGAAAATGAAGAAGAAAGAGATGAATTCATTCAGGTTTATTCTTCGAGAGTTTGACAGAAAAAAGGGATTACATTTTATAGGCATAATTCTCAACAGTTTTAACTAACTAACTGTTTTTATTCTAACCAACTCTAACTAACTAACTACTAAACTGATTCATTTGACAGCTTAAACAGCTATGACTTCATCTTGGCTGAGCTGCTGTCTTTGCTTGGCTGGAGCTGAATTTTCTGGAGTTGAAGCTGAAGCCACTGCTGTCTTCTCTGCTTCGTAAGAATCAAGGCCTTTATTCGAGATTTTGTTGAGCTTTTGGGTGCTGGGCTAGACTCTGTGAAATTCCCTTCAACGTAATCAAAATTTGACAAAAGAAAATTTTCAAACATCTTCACAACTAAGATCAAGAATTTTTTTTTAACAATTCAAAAAATCCTGCTATAGAGGAAAATATCAAAGGATTATTGAAATTAAACACGGTAAATAACTTAAACTTACAGATGAAATATTCACTGTAACATCAAGGTTTTCTTTCATTTCACCAGCACCTGATGTAGTTGTGCTCCCCGCTGAATCTACAACCACTTCATAAAGTTATTTTAGTCTAAGACAATCAAAATCGGAAATGACTATCACATTTGCCAATCTGAAAACTAATATTAAGTAGAAGAAAACATTGAATAGGATAAAAAATTCCTCACCAGTAATGTGTTTTCGCAAGCCATGACTTTTATCAGTGAACCTTTTACTGGCATGATGCCACCTACGGCTGTTAATATGATGAATTATTTTCCACATATATCCTGGACTGTTATTTTGAAAAGATAAGCCCGAGGGTTGGTGTTGTACGTCCTTTCCCATCTGATATGATAACAATGCCTGCAGTACCAACTTCAGCTACAATAGAATTGATGCAAGAGCTTCTTGATTCCCAAACCTGATGAAAATTGCAATATAAATATTTGCAATCCCAAAGATGAATATAAAATATTCGTTTGATGCATTAATCAGAATACACCGCCCCCAATTGTTTTTGCTACTTGTGTTAAAAATTAGCTATGGTTATATTTGCACGAGAAATAGTTCGATAATGAAAGTACGAGTTCCTCAACAAAAGCTATTGCAGCAAGTGGGTAGACAATATAAGTGAAGATGGGAGCAGGTTTTACTATTTATGTTCGGTTCAAAGGGAATTTAGAGCTATCTGCTCAGAGAAGATATCAGAATTTGACATATTGATTACAGTGTACATAACATCGACTTTAATGGAACTATTTTAGCTAATATGAATTGTTCCAGAAAAAAATGGATATGAAGAACTAAAGGGAGCTTCATGACCATACTTTCAAAGTTAAAATAATTTCTTCGTTTGCGGAACCTGATTGTATTAGGCATTTTCTCCTGCACTTCTCAATATGCAACAGAAGCATTGCTTTGATGACCTGTCCTCCTTGAAGTTTACTTTAATGGTTCAATATTCGGGGAAAAAGTTCTCCAGTATGGAGTGTGTTTTTAATGCCCGGAAGAAAGTTTGCACATCAATACTACTTTGCTAGACCGTATAAGCATGTAATCCTTGAAATTCAGTTCGTGGATGACCGGATTCTATTAGTCCAACATGGGATAGCAGCATAGTTACTCAACAAAATCCCCTCTCATTGAAAAATAAAAACAGCAAACGGTATCATATTTCCTATCAACGGGAAATGTATGGAATCAAATATCAGAATATTAGATAATTCAATAAAAGAGTATTGCTATTTTCATATGGGCAGATAAATAGAGGAAAAATAGATCAATTTCCAAATTCAGGGCAATGGAATCGCTAACAGCATATCGTGGCTGAAGATGATTAATATTTGGTTTTGATAATTATAATCATGGTACCTTTCCTTTATGAGAGAACACATATGATGTGGTGGTGTGCAGCCATGGACTAGAACTCCAAATTGAGAAAGATGATGTTAATGATGAAAGAAGATATTATAAAAAATGGGTTGTTTTCTTTTCCTTCTATAGGTGAAATAGAAGTGGAATTTTCTACTTTTGGCGCCATTTAAGCTCCTCGCTTGGGAGAATGTGGCTCTGAACGTTAAAGCCAATTTTGGTGTATGAACAACTTGAGCCAAACACAACATTAAAGCACTCACAGAGACAAATAATATGTTCATCAACATTAAAGCACTCAAATGTAACGTTGACTAAAATTTAATAAATATTATTGATCTGTATGCATTTCATCTCTACTCATTTGTAATTTATGGATCTCTTTGAAGTAGATTTTTTTTAGAATAAATTTTATGAAAAATGATTTTTTTTATATATGTGTAGTTAAAAAGTAAAAAAATTATAAGTCTGTGTAAAATTATTTTATTGAAAAAACGTGTAGTTAAAAATGGATTTAAAAAATAAGTTTTAAAAAATCTACACTAAACAGACAGGGACTATATTCTTGATTTGGATATGAGATTCATTAGTGTGCCAAAGAAGAAAAAAAAACTAAAACATTTCACACAATGGCAAAGGGTAGTCTTGGAAGTTCAAATCTTAGCACCGTTACATGTCATTATAGATGACAAGTTCAATTTAATGTAAAGACACGACATTCGTGTTAAGCATTAATGGCATAATATTATTCTTTTCAAACGTCCAATATTTTGTATCTTAAAGTTCAAAGAGGAGTGCTACTAATCGCTAAATAATAGGTTTTAGTAATTATTTATGTTAATTTGAACGAAGTGCTAAAGATTTACTCGAGAAGACAGGTTCACCCATTAGTGCCCTAGTTGTAAAATAAGGTATTTATCAAAATCATGATAAATGTTCAAATGGAAAACTAGGTAGTTCTTTCTTTCCCTTGTTCAAGTCCTAACACTCTTAGGTGTGGTCGATTGACTGCCTCCGAGTCATGATCCTTATCGTGTTCATTAGGATTGATGCTCCATTTATTTTCTATATAGTATCACTACGTTATTAGTATATAGTCGAAATATAAATTTGTTGGATTGTGTGTCCATATAGTATATTTTGTTGTGATAAAATAATAATTCATAATAAATAAATTGTGGTTTTATTTATTTATTGTATTTATTTATTATTAAGCATGCGAATTAAATTAACTTATGATTATTTGTAATAATATAAGTTGGGTACTTGCATTGAGAAGTACAGTGTGACAAATTTATAAGGGTTGACACATTATATTTGAAAGTTGTAGTGTTGATCAATTCACTATTCGAATTTGTAATTTGTTCCTATTATAGAAATAGTTAAAGATGACACAAGTACACTTGAAGTGTATTGAACGGATCATGTGACGAATTCAATTCTATATCATGACCTTGTAGAGAATTAAATTTCACTTGATTGCCGTATATTTCATCTAAATCCATTGATATGGTTATTTATATATTTTCGTGATTTTAATGATTATTTGATTTACTAATGGGTGAGATCAATTTGATCAATCAAATATCTCGATGAGTTGAAAATTTGAGAATGAGCGAAGTAGATAATATGAATTCGTGTCGGGAAACGTCTCCCTGGAAAATGGGTAAAATGACTATTTAAGTATTTTTTGTTGAACGGTTAAAATTTGAGCTCGGTGTTTAGTAACGTCTAAACTTTGATATCTATGATTAGTTCACATGATCATTGAAAAAAATGATAATAAAATTAATAAGAATAATTAGAGGGTCAAACGGTCATTTATGCTCATATATAATTATCAAATTTTCGACGGGGATAAAATACATATACGGCAGATCAGAGGAAAATATTACAGATTTTTTAATTTCTGTAATCTTATATATTTTTAGAGTTCGATCTTATGCCTTTAGTGGAAAAAGAAAAGACTAATAATTAGATTGTGTAGTCTATGTTAGACTAGGCGTGATCTAATTAATGGAGTTTGGATAATATATGTTCGTTCAGGTCCATGTGGTAGCTCTATAAAGTATTGAGATTTAATTGTAATTATAATAAAAATTTTGGGCTTAATTATAAGTACAATAAAGTTTTGTACTTAGTTGTAATTACTATAAAAGTTGCAGACTTGATTATAATTGTAATTGAAATTCTAGGACTACACATATAATTAAATGTAAATTAATTGGATGTGAACTTTAATTAAAACTCAAATTTTAATTTTAATTAAAACTCCTATTTGAAATTATAATTATTATTGTACATGAATTGGGACATCTTTATCTATATAAATAGAGACTATATGGATATAGAAATTCTAGAACAATTGTAATACAATAATTTCATGATGTTCAAATTTGGAGAGAGAGAGAAAAGAGAGAAAATAATTATTTTCTTATTTCTTACATGTTCAATCTAAGAATTAATTTCTTGATTTAATTAAAAGAATGTGCCCACATACCGATGTAGGATTGACTTTGGAGAATACCATAGAAGATTTGGAGGTTTGAAATATCAACTTCTTGCAATTAAAAGTTGGAAACTCGTAATCCAAAAGGCTAAAAGTTCGTAATTCAGAATTAATTCATAAATTGATCATTGAATTTAGTTAAAAATACGAAAATCTAATTCTTGATATTTGAGAAATAAATAGTAAAATTCATCAATTTGTTCGCGTTAATCAATCTACATATATCTTTCTCTGTACCAATTTTTCATGTATTATACATGTAATTTAGAATGTTTTAATATTTTGTGCATTGCAAATACAAATAAGATATATCTAAAGTCTTGAACTAAATATGACAGCAATAAAAGCTACATGTCCCCGTGTACTTTTCTTCATAAATGTTTCTTGTATACCACGAGTCTTCATACTTAGTCCTGTTTCGTCTCTATTTTCTAACATTCATTTTTTCTCAATTATATTTTTCAACCACATATTTAATGAGATCTATCATATTTTTATCAATTTTTTATGGGTCCCTTCAAGTTGTCCACATGGCAACAACCTTTGATGCCCAACACCATTGCGATGGAAGGGACTTGCACATTAACCTAATTTGACAAGAGGTGGCAAGAGTGTAACAAGTTAGCTAGTGGCGGAGCATCCGACGAGTTGGCGCGGCTACCGTTGTATATATACTTGCATTGGCTTTATTTTCATCTTAAATATCATTTGGGTTGTCAATTTTTTACCAAAATTACTTGTGATTGCGTTGTATCTAAACCTAGGTTTCAAAATTTACTTTCTGTAGTTTATTTGTCTTTTAATTTGATATGTATTTTGGCGATATTATATAGGAGTTGAATAGTTTAAAGTTAGGACAGTGTGATGAGAGATTGATTTACGAGGTGACGAGAAATTGATAGTTTAAAGCTAGACAATCTTGCAACATTTTCAAAATATGAGACATTTGTCTTGCCTTACAATTATGGAGTGAAGTTGTATAGTGTATTTTTTCTTATAATTTTTTCTTATATTGAATTATATTTTCATATTATATGATTTTTTTACGTTCTAGTATATTAAGTATAGATTGAAATTTTTTAAATATTTTTTAATTAAATATTAATAAAATTAAATATTAATAAACGACATCGCTATTATAATCGTTGAATATCGTCGATCAATGATCAATGATCAACGACCGCCTAATTGACCAACAATCCTAAATCCGCTACTGGAGCTAGTCCACACCTACAAATATATGCTTACCAATTGATGTATTTGAAATGTATTTTCAAAAGTTTTGAAAATCGGACCGAACATTGATCCGGACACTGTAGAGGGTCAAGGATCAAAGGGTCGAATTTATGTTGAACCGGGATCGACCTGAAAATTAAACTAATTAAATAAATAAAATCTTATATAAAAAATGTGATATTAGAAAAATTAAAAACAAATTATTATACAGATTATACTTTTAAAAAAACTAATACTACTAAGATTAAGAATTTTTTTATTTTTAATATTTGTTAATTATATTTTAATAATCATTTGATTACCTAAAACTAAATGGGTCAAAAGATAAAATGTCCATTAACTTTTTAAACCTAGAAAGCCAAATATTAGAATCTCACACTGACTGATCATATTTACACGATCCACTTAATAAGGTGGACAATCCTCCCATAACAAGCCGATTTTATTAGGATGAATTAGACTAAATATCATTTCTAATATGGTATCAGAGCAAATCCAATTTTGTAATGTTGGGTGCACCCAATATCGATTTGCCCACAGTTGTTTGGCATGATCCTCGTTGTGCGTAAGGGGGCGTATTACGATCTCACATGAACTGATGATATTTACGCGATCCACTTAATAAGGTGAAGACAATCCTCCCTCAACAAGTCGATTTTGTTATGGTGAATTAGGTTTAATATCCTTTCTAATACCAAGAATCTGCGTAGAAGCGGGCAGTGTCATTCTTCTTCTTCTCTGTTTTCCAGCGGTTGCTTCTTCTTCTTCTCCTTCTCCTCATTTTTCCATTGGCGGTGGATTTTCATTTTTTCGGCGATTTCTTCTACATGTACATGGGCATATGAATTGATTGATGGTCTTTCATATACCTTGGGCAAGTTAGGGAAGTTCATTCGCAAATATTTTATAAATTCTTCCTCATTTTTTTTTTAGCAAGGTGGCTGGAAAACTTGTCAAAACTGTTTTAGGTACATCGGTTTCCGATTGGACCAAATATTTTATAGTATTTTTACCGATTTTTTTGCTACCAAATATTTGGATACAATTGAACTGATCTCTGGACTAGTTCACGGGTTTTTCGGTCGAACCGACCGATTCGAATCGATTTTTAAAACATTGATATTTTCTTTTAAATCTCGAAAAAGATATAATATATGTTGAATTAAAGAAGTCAATTTTATTTGCATATGAAATTCAATCTTTAAAATAAAAACACTTAGTTAATTTTTACTACCCAATGTTACATATTTCACAATCAAGAAATCTTTGATTCGTCTTTTTAGGTTTGCTAGATAAAATATGTAAGAACACATATCCAACAATGCAATTCGAAACAATCCAAGTTCAAATTATATGGTTCTTGAATAAATTATTAACTTCTTTTAGAAATGGGAATATAATTTAGAGACATGGGGCATGATTATGGGCATTGGGGGCAAAATCATAATGAATCATGTGAATAACATGCAATGATGCCGCATGGGAGCGCGTCTCGTTAAATAAATTCTTAATTAAAATCTCTAATTATCACACTAATCACTCCTCAATGTACTCTCTTCACCCAACTGTTAACCACGCTCGGAGAAGCGCTTGTTGTTGGCTTTGTAATGTTCCTTTTACGATGAAACACGTGCATTCAGAGCCTGGTCCCCCACTTCACACACAGCCGTATTATTTTCTCTCATGAGTCATGTCGTGTAATTATCGTATCACGATATATTGGTGGATTATTTTTACTTTCTAGCCCTAATTTTTCCTTTCTGGAGCTGGCTCTTCTTCACTTGAGAATTTCACTTTAAATCATTTTTTTTCACTTATTTATTTTGTACAGAAGAACTCAACGAGAACACGTCACTTTTTCAATTCTATGTTAATTTGCTAAGAATGTCATCGACTGGCACACAAAACTAGTTGATTTTACACATGATATCAAGAATTTATTGCAAAAACTCAATCGACAATTATAGATGATTTTGTAAGAAAAATTCGTACATAAATCTAATGAGATAACGACGCTAACAAAGTTTCCAAGTCATCAGACTCACACCGCTAAACTACTTTTATCATTGAGAACTTGGGAAAACGTTTATACAATTACCTTTGAAAAAAGAAATTTTATAACAGTCGTAATGCTCAAACTTTTGATTTCGCACCTAAGATATCGTTCGTTTCAACTTAAAAAGCGAGGTCAATGCGTGAGTTTTACACCCCAAATGATTCCTTAAAGTCATGTGATCTTATGTTAAATGTCAATAAATAAATAATTAATAACATGACAATAACTGTACTAACTCAATAGATAAGTTTGAAAGTATACCAAATCAAAAAAGGCTCTTCCATTTTCAGTTGGAATCCTAAGTTACCAGCCGTGAATTTAAGTGCCGTCCCACTTATTAATATGCGATTAGGCACATAGAGATGCCCAACTTACTAAATTAAGGTCAAAAATTATTTCTAGTATGAATATTTTTTAATTTCTTTGCACAGTTGAGGGAGGCCCCCTAAAGAAGTCACAAGGGTCACAATGTGCCAAATATATAGGGCATGGACCATTTCTAATTTAATGGTTTATTTATTGCATTGCAATTAGCATTTACTTTGACAGCCACTAGCCTCTTCTTTGTAGAGCCAATCTGAAGTTCGAACTAACCATTAAATTTCTTTTATGACAATTTAAATAGAGAGATATCGAATGTTCGGTCGATAAGCCTCTTACTATTTCATTCTCAACTTTTAAATTTGAATTGTTAAATATCCACCCATACAAGTGTGTTTGCGAAGTGTTCACAAATGAAGGAAATGAGCAGTGAATAAATGGATATAACTGTTATTATTTGGAATCAAAATTTAGACGGCTGTAATAAGTCAAAGTTGCATTTAGTAGTAGTTAATACTTTGTATAATAATTGACAAAAGACGTGTTTCCACAAGCAATTAAATGTTTATTTATTTGACTTAATTGAACCATATACTTCTTTAAAATGTATTTCGAGTATTAGGAATTCAACTGAATGCACGTGAATGATTGAGTCTCTAAAACTACTTATTTGACTTAATTGTCCCACATTGACATACTTTTACAAGTATTTTGAGTATCTGTCTTCAAGCTATGGTATAGGGATTTTCTTGTCAGAATATTTTCAAAATATTTTCGATTTTTAATATTATTCAATGTGTAAAAGGGTTGGTAGGAATAGTGAAACATTCGATATAAGACACTCGAGGCTTTGGTAGGCTAGCCGGCGGCCATCCAAATTGTTGTGGGCAGGCTGGCCACATCATGGAGGTTTTCTGCATGCCTTGGGCGGCCGCCACCGTGTTTTACAGAACAGGAGCTTCACCCGTTCAAGTTCAACTCATTTTTTGGCCTCTTTTCATACAAATTCAATTATGTTACTTAAGTTTTTAATAATTGTGACTCTTATGGGTAGTTGTATCTCTTGGTGATGCATTGTTTCGCCATCTATAAATAAGATTGGTTGTTAATTTGTTGATTGAGAGACACTTGAGAATCATATTGATGTGATGCCTAAGAATGTTTCTGTTGTTCCCATGAATTTTCCTGCATAGAAAACTTATCATTTGCATTTATTTTTCTTATATTAAATTTGTTTATACTTTGTCAATAGAGAAAACGTTGTATAGATCTCAAGTATAGATATTTTTTATCGTTAGTATTCGGGTTGTCTACGTGGATGCACAATGTAGAAAACATATGACTTCATCGCATCCGGAAGCATATTTGTGTGTCGAGTGCGTCACTCGATTGGTGGGAGCAAATAAATTCAAGAAAAGTGCAAACACGTGCCTTCAAGTTGAGGTCTTAATTTTTCGAGTTTGTTTGGGTGGTTCGAGTATCGACAATATTCTTCTTCTACTACTTCTTTCTTGTAGTTTTGACGACTTTCACGATGCTATTTGAAGTTGGAGATATTACAGAGCACATAAAAGAATGACTAATATAAAAAAGAACGGAAGGACAAAAATTTAAATTTTACTACCTGTATATTACAATTTACAGATTTATTTATCAACAGATGATGTGCGCGAGATTTGATTGAATCAAAGTCTCAACAACGAATTTAAAAAAAAAAAAAACACTTGTCACTTTCTTTTTTGACACTTCATCAATTTGTAAAATATTATGTAATTGATGATATACAACGAGCATTTTTCCAAATTTTTTTTGGAGAGTCGTATTTTATAGTTTGATATTACTGTGAAATAATTATATGTACTCAATTTTTAATGAGAACTGTGCAACATATTAATAAATATGACAAATCATCACAAAGTTTATTTAAACTAATTTTACTAGATTTGACAAATCGTCAAAACTTTAATTTAAACTAATTTTACCACATTGATTTAACTTAACAAAATAAGATAATATACAAAAAAAAATTAATTAAGAACTCTCTGAATTCGTTGATAGCATGGGAATTCAGGGGAAATTTCTTTCCCCCGATTCATTGGTCAAATCGAGGATTTCTCTCCCCTGAATCAGTGAATTCGAAGGGCGATGGCCATAAAGGGGGTGGGGTAGGGTAGGGAAGATTATTAGCATTTTTGTTTTTTTTTTTAAATTATATTATATAAATCATATTATTTTAATTCAAGAATGATAATATTTGTCAAATCTATTAGTACGTTGAACGATCCTCATTTTTTATTAGGTTGAATTTTGTTGCTCTCTTTACTAAATTTCTTACCTTTCGCGTTTTAGCTCACTAATAGTGTTTTGTATTTATGTGTTTCCATTTACAAACAAGTGATGTGCCCATGTTTGAGACACATTATTTTTTTCATTCTCATTTTTTTACTTATTTTCAATCACACATTCTTCAATAAAATAATTTTTTTCATCACATCAATAATTTTTCCTTCTCTTTCAACCATACATTCTCTATCAATCTACTATTCTAAAATATATTCTTCCACAATGATATGACTCAAGCACACCCTAATCTGAAGGGACGACTATTCCGAACAAATGATCGCAACTTAAACTCCCTTTGACATAATTTATAAATGATCAAACTTTCCTTCTAAGTGTTAATAATACATTTTAATGGATTTCGAAATACTATTCACCACACATTTATATCTATTCACAAATTATTTCCAAATCGAGGCTGACCCTTGTTTGATTTGATAAAAGTTAATAAAATGTACGATTGAAAAATTAATAAAAGTTGTGGATCATATGAAATATTTAATTAAAAATAAATGAAATTTAAAAAATGGAGGTGAATGATAAACTTTAGTGAAAAAAAATGTGCAATGAAATAAATGTTGTGAGATAATAGTTGAAAAGATATGAAGAGAAACATTTGTAGATGGTCCCCATTTATCAATTACGTGCATGAATTGCATCAAAGTGTGTAGAGATTCAGAAAACAAGAAAAGCTGCTTATTTTTCATAGACAGATTATAAGTACAAATCACTAAAATATATACCCATATGGATGTGTGTAGATCTAGACTCGGTTTGGCTCTTATTATTTGCCATTATTTGAGATTATGATTTTTGGAATAATATTTTTTGAAAAATTTGTGGTTAAAAAAGAAAAAAAAAATTTGTTTTGAGTTTACGTGTAATATTATTTTATTGGAGAATGTATGATTGATAAGAAGATAGAGAAAAATGAATTATAATTATAATAGGAGCCAAATGGAGACTAAGATGAGCCAATTGAGCAGTCAAGCTGATAATTTTTTCTGGAGGAAAGTCAATAGAACAAGGACACACAAAGGGTTTGGCTTAATTATACTCAATGGTGACTAAAGTATATCACATGCATATANTGAAAATAATCAATTAAAGAAAAAGAAAGGATGTGATCTGATGATTACATTTCACGAAGGATTTCTCTAACAACCCACCATTTTCTCTTCTTGACTCCCTCAAACCCCCAACCCACACCTACCTCTTCATGTCATGTGCCAGATATTGAGCAATTTTCATACTTGAGAATGTCAAGTATAGAATTTTTTCTTATTAAAGAAGAGCAAAGGGAGAATAAATTCGATATTCTTTCAGAATCAGAGGTCGAAGATCCAAGTTCTACACAAGATATTTTAACAAAACAAGAAGATGATGATACTGATCATAAAGAGGAAGAAATTGAGGTAACATTTTCTTCAAGAGAATCTGGAAATTCATGTTTAGCACAGTCCGAGATAGAAGAATGTGATGAAGGGTTCAAAACTCCGACGTCTTTGGATCACAAAATCCCAGTGGTTACGCAGTGCCCGGCAGCACCAAGAAAAACCAGACCATCAACAAAGAGAAAATCATCGCCAGCAAGAATTCGTAGGAGCCTCCAGCTCGATGTGTTGGCCGAGATCGAATCATTGTTCCCTTCAAGGCCTCGAGATGATAATGAACACAAAATCAAGAAAGCTCGAAGAGATGATGCAGAATAAATGTTTATCACCTACACCTACACCTACACCTACAGCCTAGAGGCTAGGGCTACCTCTCTATATAGTAAGAAAATTTATTGTAAAAATAAATGAGGTTCTTTATCGTAATGCTGATGGCGCTCTTCAGTCTTCACTATATATCTGGAAATTCTCGATGTTGGATTAATGTTTTAATGCATTTTAATTGATGCAAAGATAGATTATTTCAAAATATTAGAGACGTTAGAGTAGCTACTAGCCAGTAAAGTCTATGGAGAAAATGAGCGAAAGAGATATGATTTGGACATTCAACTTTATTGCTTCCATTTCTTTTGTAATCAAGGTGTTACGTTTGCGAAAAAGATAGAATATATTCTCAGTTACATGAAATTCTCCAAAAAAAAAAAAAAAAATAAGAAAGAACATTTTCGAATTTATTCTGGAAAAATATATGGTTGTGTATAATATACAAGATTCTCTGGATTTTTATTTTTATTTTTTCATTTTTATCTATTAAAATGAGGACTGTTAAAAGCCACTGGCCTAATTATCCCTCCCCAGTCCCCACCCCACACACAGAAGAAAAGAGCCACTGCCTTCTTTAGTCCATTCATTCGTTTATTTTAGCGGTTCCAAATAGAGCCATGGATTGTTGAAAACCAAAACAAATGTATGTTGAGCAAGTTGAATTGCCAGTACTTGGTGACGACGTTAAAATTTTGTTCAATGTACTGTCTAGTATTATCTAGCATGTATACGAAAAGAGAAAGAGTTGGATTGTGTTGATGCCTTTTAAAGTTCATTTTTTGTGGTATTATAGCATATATAGGTTGAGGAAAAAAAGTTGCACATGATCATGCTGGAAATTTTTTTTGAAAGAAATTACAATGTTCCATTAATTGCAAATTCTCTCAGAATTTAAGCTGGATCTGATACAAAAAAGAGGCCCCAAAGTGGACAAACCTGAAGCAGATTATATGGTACACAGCCGTGAAACAAAAGAATACACTGCAAGGGTGACAGCCCAGAATCGATTTGTTACTTTCAGTCATTTATGGCTTGCCATTAAACAATGTACAAAAGCTCTCAGCATTAGAAAATACATCCCAATCAAACAGAGAGAAAATTGGAGATGCTTCATTCATTTTACATCTCTCTGTCTGTTTCAAAGACAAGTAGGAAAATGAAATGAAAGAAAAATAAATGCAGAAATCGAACAATGAAAGGAAAATGAAACAGCGATAATGATGGTGTCGTTTTTAGTTCTTTACTATTGGAGGAAAAAGACAATGCAACGGTAAGCAGGAAGGAAGGCTATCACGATCTGTTATTTAAGGGAATGTCCATTTGTGGCCATAACACATGAACCAAAATAAATCAAGTCAAGTAGTCAACCATAAGTCCTATGTTGGGCATGGCTTACACATGTACGGGAGCTGGTCTTGTCGAGTCCCGGCCCCTATGCCAACTTCGTGAGGTCCCAACACCGTTCACATACCAGATGTCAATACGCTATCCTTGACTATCCCAATCGACCATCGAGAAGTCTCATTTAGGTTTGTCTATCTGTACATCAAAGAACACGATACAACAACTACAAAGGAAATCAACTCAAATTTTATGTGTCTAGTATGAATAGCAATATAATAAATGCATGTCGTATGAGTATGATCATGCTTGATATCATCATTCCAATGCATTAATGCTTTGATAACATGTGGCCCTAATCGTGTCTCTCAACGAAATCTTATAAGCCATAATTATTCATAATTATCCATGATGTGCATGCAGCGGTCGTTCTTATTCATATTGTGCAGTAAGTGGACAATGATTATATATCTAAATTTTACTTTCAGCAACTCGTCTTCACAAGTAGCATCAAACTCCTAAACTTTATTAAAAATCACTGAAAGTAAGAAAAAATTCCTGAAAAATCCAGGATGTTACACTCACCTTCAGTGATAAGAAAATCACTATCTAGCCTCGATGTGTGTTGACCAATTGAGTCACCTTTAATAATAAAAGAATTAAGAGGTGGAGGCTCGCCTACGGTAATAGAAGGATTATAATCCAGTCCCGATATGAGAAGACTAGCTGGCTCACCTTCAATGATAAAAAAACCACGAGCCATCCATGAAGTGCGAAGGCTTAAGCTCACATTCAATAATAAAAAAATCACGAGGTGCCCTAACGTGTTGACGACTTATGGGGCTCGTCTTCAATAACAGGAAAACATCGAGCTTCAGCTAAGGGTTCACCTTCAATAATTGAAGAATTGAAGTCTTTGAAATGAACCTAAGCTTCGTGAGATACCGTCGGTGTAGCACTCAACAAGCGGTTATAAGCTCCATTCATGCTAGATTGTTTCTATTCCACAACGTGCTTGATGTAAGAAATGTCCAAAGCGCTATAAGGAATCAATTCCAACTCGGAGTGGAATTTTGTGACTCTTCGTTGCACAAAGAGCCAAGATGTATTTATCAGACCGCCAGACTTTCCTGCTGAATACAAACGGACATGTTTAACAAGAAATGGGCATCACCATTGAGTAAACTGCTTGAAATTGAATGTTGATGTTGATATCGATGTTACGGCTAACGATAGATTAGTTCCTAAGGACGATTTCAATCCTAAAAAAATCCACAATGAGGACATAAAATACTTATTTGTCCCTCATATTTTTAAATAAATAAACAAATACAAGGAAACGTATGCATGGATGAGAAAAATAAAANGTGACATTCAAGCGTCATTAATTGATAATCATCTTAAAAGTAGGGATGTAATTCCCATTTAGATGACTCGTGATTTAAAGGCATGAATTGCATCAATGGTGCTACGTAGCATTATTCAAGGGAAATGACAATTGACATGGCGGTACTCTCACCTAATAAAAGTCATTCAGCACACCACAACCCCCATCAGTATCACCCAAGGCATTCAGGGAAGGACAGCAATGGCTCAACAGGTACTTATCTATCCTACCTTGCAACCCCTGCACTCCCAAGCAAACACACACACAAATGCACACACTCTACTCTCTGCACAAAAACCAACCCGACCACTGCCGTCCCATTACGAGCATGTAGGCTATGCAATACTAGACTGCACTGAACGCTAGAATGAACAAGATTGCAGTTCCTCTTTCTGTACTGTGCAATGTTGTTCAGTGGACGTTACCAAACATGACACGAGGATATACGTGGACTAGTTTTGAAAACCTAGTGATAATCAATGTAATAATCTGAGCTTATTGAATGATTTTCTTGATTTTGAAGGAAGAAGAGTGGCCTTTGGGGCTGCAACCTTTGCCAAGAAATCGTGATCTCAATTGCTTGCTCTCCTTCGACTCTTTGTTCACTTCTGCTCCCAACTCTTCCACTGATTCTTCTTCTGATATTGATAATGAGGTCAGTCTATATAACAAAACTTACAATGTAAAAACTTCTTATGTGGCTTCTGGAATTTGTAATTTATAGTGGGTTTGTATGGGTGTATGCAGAAAAAAAAAAATCTGGGTTTCAGCTACAAATAACAAAGAAAATTTAAAATACTGATTTTGCACTTCTCTTGTTTGGATAGTGTGGAGTTTAATTATACTGCGCCATTCTATTTCGAATTCCAGGCTATTTTAGGCATTCTTCAAAGATCAATCTAATGTTCTAAACGTACGAAAGATAATATAATTGGCCGTTTGAGAGGTGTGGGAACAACATTGTAATTATTTATTTTTTGGTTAATCACTATAAATTTGTACGTCTGTATGTTTCCCAGTCTTTCTTTTTGGTCTCGATTAAGGCTTAATCCCTAACACTATTCATATGAGCAGCCCATTTTTCAATTCCAAGATTGGCACTTAAATTTTGTCAACTCACTCTTGCTAACTAATCTATAATTAAGATAAAAGGTAACATATATATGTACAACTTAGGTCCGCTTGATTGCAAGAGTGAAATTTGAATTGAAAGAAAATAAATTACAAGAAATTGAATTGTCTAGAATTGTTTTATTGGGAATTGACAATTAATCGTGTTTGATTGATATAATTTTCCACTTGGAAAATGTTGAAATTTTGGATATTTTGGTGTTCGTTTGACTTTGTTTTCCATGAAAATTGTCTATTAAAGGGGAATTTTTATTTTATTTTATTTTTATTTTTTACAATTGTCCATAGAATTTGTTTTCATTGTAAAATAAAAAAAAATAAAAAACCTGGAAAAACATTTTCCTAGCTAAGTGGTGGGAAAATGAATTCAAGGAAAATCAAGAATTTGTGACCGTGTGGGAGGAAGTGAGAATTTCAATTGCAAAGAAAAAAAATCCAATCAAGCAATCAAAAAGTGGGAAAATGGAAAACAAATTCAATTTTCCATGGAATTGTCACCCTATCAAACATGGCCTTAGTGTCTACTCTGTGTGTGTGTGTGTGTTTTTTTTTTTTTTTTCATGTTAATCTCGTCTTTGTCAGATTGGGACATGTTTGCTTAAAGCTGAAAGGCGTGAAAGCACTTTACCCTTTTCACATGGCTTTAAATGATTTTGTTTCTCATTGTCCAGTTCGATTTACTTTTAGGGGGGCATGTTGAGCTGCATTCCCCCAACTCAATTAACCAAGAAGAGTTCTCAAAATGTGTTTGATACTAAACTTTAATGGCCGTAAAAGACTCGACCAATTCAAGAATGTGAGACGGTGTGGCCTGCCCAAAACCGGGTCGTGCCAGTCCAGCTTGACATGCTTTACAACCCTCTCCCTCAACGGAAGAACAAAGAAATAAAAAAGAAAAGTCACTGGTCTTGTGATAATGTTTGAGTGAACTGATTAAATCCAGTTCTAAAGCCAGCTTAATTTTACTCTCTTTTACAACAAAGCTCTGCGGCCCCTAAAAATTTGCTAAACGTAACTCAGCAGTCCTGGCTAATCAAGAACTACTCTTTACTTCATAAGTACTTTTATGTAACGATACTATGTTAGACTGTAAAGCAAAAAATCCACATGCATTAGTATCCCTTTTGAGGGACAGATTTTCATAGCTTTCTCCTTGATATGTTAATGATCATTCTCTGTTTTCAGACCACCGGTTCTTTCTTCCACGACAAAGATATCACGTTCGGGAGCCTTATCGGTGTTTCGAGCGTTGTAGAGCACTCGAGAAGATCGATGAAGGGAAGAATAGTAGAACCTACAAGGAACAAGAGGAGTTGCAAATACAAGAGTTGGTTTTTATCCCTATGCTCAAAGTTGAGCAGTGATTCTGCGTGCATGAACAATACCCCATCTCTAGGTCAATTTCTTGAAGTCGAAAGGAGAACTACTAGCTTTTACAGCAGAAATCCGAACTTGTGATGGAAGATTAGAAAGTACTAAAGTGCTAGACAATGTTAAGGAAGAAAATAAGCTTAACTCTTGTTTATTGTATCATTTAGTCCTCCACAATATTCTATGTTAAACATGCTAGGGATGATTTTTCTCATGCTTGAGACCCTATTCGTTGTTTGTAGTCATCTAACTATTTGTACTCCTTTCTATTCCATATTATTTCAATTTCTTCTATAGATGAATTTGCATTGCATTGCATTGCTAACTTGTACCTTTCACCTTAATAAATTTCAATCAACTCAAAGATGGATATTTTATTCTACTTGTATGGCAACCCCTATGAGACAAGTTTTGAATATGCCAGAATAAATCAAGGCCCAGGCTAAATACAGATGCTAAGAAAAGAATGTTTGATGCTAAAAGCACACAAGCAAAGCACAAGTGCAAATTTGAGGGTCTTAATGAATTCATTGTGTTCCCACGTGTTCCTAAATTAAGGTTCTTGTAGGGAAATTTACCCAACTTTATGTGATCAAAAAATTTCACATGGCAATCGAGTCAAGAGGTATTAAACAGTACAATAAACAAGATTAGCTTATTTTTCTTCCTTAACTCTCCAATACTATCCAATCCTTCGTACCACACGTCATAGCATATAATTGATACGCACAGTTCGACAACACTGTCCATGACGAGAAAAGATTTTAAGTTCTTTTTTTCTTTAATCCTAATCTGTCATTTATAACAAGATACCATGTATAATAAATATTTATTTATCATCTTTCTCAAAGAAGAGTTGGGTAGATTACAATAACAAAATCCAACTAGGTGATTACACTTCAGATCATTTCAGCTTTTAACAATAAACTTCTTCGTGTCTCTTCGATTCAGCACGATTGAGTTCAAAGATATCTTGCAACAACATGGCAAAGCATCAATCTACACCAATTCTTAATGCTTATCAAACCCCTCATTGCATTCAGCAGCAACCTTCCCCAAACCACGGCCCACTCTCCCAAGTGAAGTCAATGGTGACAAACTCTTGAAGCTGCTGCCTTCGTCAAGATTAAGTGACTTTCTTGTTCTTTTTAGTTTCATCAGGCTAAATTCCAACTCCACGTCACTGTTGGTTTTGGTCTTGGCAACAGCTAGTTGGGTAATGGGACTTCGACAAAAGGGACAGACTGGAACCTTCGAACAATCTGTTCCAATATTGGGTTTGTTGTGGCAGCACAAGGCAAGAATGCAATGAGCGCACATCTCATGCCCACATTTTTGAACCTCAATCGTACAGACCTGCTCAAAGCAGATGCAGCATAGCTCGACATTGCAAGCCTGTTTAACATGGAAAATTTCCCATTTCATATTTAGGAGATCATTTTATGACAGAAGATTAGGCGGCCATGTATCATTGGTTATGGGATGCAAATCTGCAAGGGTGTATAATTAAATCTCCCCTCTTT
Source organism: Fraxinus quadrangulata (assembly GCA_903798255.1). Lineage (NCBI taxonomy): Eukaryota > Viridiplantae > Streptophyta > Magnoliopsida > Lamiales > Oleaceae > Fraxinus > Fraxinus quadrangulata. The sequence goes on from CAIGRB010064570.1 coordinate 52,230, forward strand.
CTCATAGTTGAATATATTACTGAACTCATTATGTCTCTATCTTAAAAATTTCACACTACAAATAAAAGAGATTCTACTATGTTTTGAACGTGAGCAAACTTCCGCATTAAATCTATGTGGTACGCTATTCCTCACAAGTTTCTTCATGCAATCACAGAGTATGAATCGACACGTGGAAATAAGTAGCAAAATTAGGTACCTCATTGCCATCGTCAACGCCATTGTCAATGCCACGGAAATTTGAGGGTGGCAAAAGAGAGTTGGATGTCTCCTTCAAGATTGCCTTTTCTCTCTCCTTGTTGGCCATAATTAGGGCGTTCTCTAATAAGGCTTTCGCTTCAGAATTCAGCTCGTTGATGAACTTCAAGCGTGATGGCCAGGTTAAAGGCTCTGGGGCTGATGGATTTAACAAAGCTGCACAGGCTTCATGCTTGTACTTAGCTGCAACCATGTAAGGTATTCTCCTGCAGAGATAAGATAGTGTAATCACAAAATTCTTACAAGCAAACATGATCAGCGATAACAGTATAAAGAATATAGCATCGATGATGGATTTAGTATTCAGAAATATATATGGCATAGAAAGGGTTGTGGAGGATTTGATGTTAAATGAAGTCTCCTACCAGTACAAGCACAAGATTTACTTATGCTTTCCTTGTTCAATCGAGAGGAGGATCGTCATAACTTTGGTGTTTCATAAGATATCTGTCAACCTAACCTATTTTTTAAGACTCTGTAGCTGCGGGCGAAATAATAATGTTGAATTAGACATCTGATTGTGTGAGCTTCCATAGTTTGTAACATTCCTTTTAAACTTAAAGTACTTAACCCTACCACTTTATTGATCTTATAAGAAACCCATAATACATACAATCATGAAATTTATGCAATGAAAAGCTGAAAAACTGGTCTTCACAAGGGACATTACTGGAACAAATTATTTTCTAGTGACATTTTGCAATTACCTTTTCTTCCATGATAGTCATATAAATGAGAAAATATGTTAATTAGTTAGCTACCTATAAACTTAAAACCAAGACAACCATTCAAGTTTGCTATGTTTTATGTTAAAAGTTTAAAGGAAATGCCGCCAGAAAGTTCATACTCGTAAATAATTTCATTTGCTCACCCAGAGGAATCTCTCAGGAGCCGATCAGCACCCCAAGCAAGCAATTCCCGGACACAGTCCAAAGAACCATTCCGAGCAGCCAAATGAAGAGGTGTACTTCCTAGGTAGCTGACGGCAGAAACTATCATTATATCCTATAAATTGCGACGAAACTAATGTTTTTCAGAATTTCAAGTTAAATGATTACCTATATCCAACACCACAAGCAGTAGCACACACAAGAGCCCCACTGCTCAATAGAATACGAACACACTCTGCTTGCCCTTGACGGGCTGCCAAATGCAATGGGGTAGACCCACTTCCATCTCTTATGTTAACAAATCTGGTAAATCCCCTGACCTCCCATTGAAGCAGGAGAATTAGTAGATTGTTTTTCGACAGATGCACATAGACCAGCAAATACATTGTAGGAAAAAGGAGAGAAATAATCACCAAGAATGAGCAACAGGGGTCGAACGGGCAGCAGAAAGAATCAATTGCAGGCAATCTGAATAACCATAGTAAGCTGCATAATGCAAACAGGTTCTTCCATGTAATGTATCAAATGTTAAAATCTGGAAGAACGCGAAGAACCAAATTATTGGCAAAAAAAGAACCAATAATTACTAAAAGGAAAAGAAACCAACAATATTTGAATAAAAAATTAAATACAAGGACAATACATTTGCTCCTGCTTGAATCAGCCTTTCAGCGCAGGAAATCTTGCCATGCATAGCAGCTAACATCAATGGAGTCTAAGCACATCAGAATTGACATATATATTAGTATACATAAAAAAAAAAAAACGACAAAAAGCTGACTATTGCAAAAGTCATCTCAATCAGAAATAACATAACAATGACAAAAGAAATTTCGCTTAAACAATAATCTGTCAACACGCACACGCACATTCACATAACACATAAACAGAGCACACCTGTTTGTGGCGATTTAGAATATCTGGATTTCCAATTCGATCCAGAAGCATAGAGAGAACCTAACAGAATACAAATCCAGAAAATCAACATTAAAACCATCCGTCAATGAATTGTAACTTTATAAACAATGAATATGAGACAATAATATTAATAAGAAAGATCACGAAAACCCCACCTCGACCCGCCCATTGGCGGCTGCCACATGAAGTGCAGAGAGCCTCTTATTAACAGATTTCAATGCCAACAGACTCGGATCCTCATCCGCCATTGCTTCAACTGTTTCCATCTCTCCCTTTTGGACTGCAATGAACAGTTCATGATCTTGGGATTCTCTGCAACTGAGCCCCTGCCCCATTCTCTTAGCATCAACGGAGAGCCCCCAAGAAATTGCTATTCACGCGCCACCCACAACGGCTGATGAGGCGGTGGCAATGGCCACCCAACGAGAATGAGTGTAGAATTGGAGTGGCCAATGAGAAGGGCAATCTGAAGTAGTGAAGTGGTCTCGGATTATGAACCTGCCCGCCAAGATTTCGGGCAGATGACTGTACGAGTTTGCTCGATTTTCGGGCAACTGTCGGATTTTCTTTTCAGGGTAAATTCTAAGCTCGTTTCTTTTGTGCATCCATTTACATGCCAATAATATTTTGAATATAAAAATAAATGGTGATTTAATGACTTGTTTGACAGATTTTTTATTTTTTTGTGAAGAGTTTTATCTAAAAGATCATCTGAAAAAAAGCACTTAAAAATCATCCAAACAATTTACAAAAATTTCTTAATTCATAAGTAATTTTTAACTTTTCAAAACTCGATCAAGGATTCAAGATAGGCCCTAAATGTCAAAATATCATTTTTTTTAATCGAAAACTAAACTCATGTTTGATTTAACTAAAAATTATATTTTAAGTATATTTTGATAAAGAATTGATGAAATATGTAGTTAAAAAATTGGTAAAAATTATAAATCTTATAAAATGTGTGATTAAAAATATATTTGAAAAAATAGGAATCAAGCATAGGTTAAATGTTAGTGCCATGCGATCATAAAGGCTTTGGCAAAGGTCAAAAGAACCGATTCTCTTTGATTTTTTTAAAACTCGGTAGGCTCTACCGTGAAAAAAGTGATCAAAAGAATCTACTTCTTTTCATCTTTAAAGCAAAGTCAAACACACACTTAGGGGCCGTTCTCTTTGTATTTCAGTTTTGAGTTTTGAATTCATTTTGAGTTTTGTGTTTTGGGGGTGTATTTTGAGATTGTTAAAAATGTGTTCTTTTTTACATTTTCAAAAATTGTTTACGAAAATAAAAAAAAAGGAAAACGTGCTCTCTCTCATCTTCTCTCTCTCTTTCTCTATGTCCCTTGTTTCCCTTATTTTCAAGTTTTTCGTGGGATTTGCTTGAAAATGTCCAANAAACGACCCAAAACGGCCAAAGAGGACGGCCCCTTATATTTTGCTAAGTTTAAATAAAAGGTAGAAAAATGAGTATTTACAGATTTTCAACTTCAATGAATAAAAAATTTACACTCCATTTGAATACAATTTATAATTTTTTTTGTAAATTTAATCAAAACTAAATATTAATTTCAAATCCATATCAATTATTATCCAGATCTATTATTCTTCTTTATATTTTGATTCGTAAATTTGCCAAACGAATGGTTAGTTATTTGACAACTTGCTTATTTACTTATTAGTAAATTTACTTATAAGCAAAACTACACATGATCTATGCTACTTTGAATTGAAACACAGATCTTTCATTCTAATTTTTTTAAAACGACAGTTTATTATTATTCTACATAGGCATTTATTTATCCTCATTCAATTATGAAAATACTAAGCTCCTGTTTGGGATTCATTTAAATGTGTGTTTGGGAAAAAATGTATTTTGAAATTGTGATTTTTTTTTAAATGCGTGGTTAAATTGACAGTGCATGATGCATTTTTCAGTTCACACGATAGTATGACTAGTTGCATTCTTTCCGTAAAGTTAGCACTAAATCGAGCATAGTAAAAAATAATAATGTATGCAACAAATCTCGAAATCACTGAAATTAAACTTACTTTGTTATTATTTATTTTAATTTCATTTATATAATAGTAAAAAATCTTAAAATGGTGAGAGATAATCAAAACAAAATCGAAATATTATAAATCGCATAAACAAATGCTAATAATTCCAATAGCTTATTTAGGTCCTGTTTTATAAAGTTTTTTTAGATTATAAGTCGGTTGATCTCATGAAATATTTAATTAAAAAATGAATAAATTTTTTAGGTTATACAAAATGCGTAGTTAAAATGAAGTTTGACTCATTTATAATTTTTGAAAAGCTTCATCAGTTTAGTAAATCAACAATAGAAAACTAATAAGGGCTTAAAAGAAGTTAATTTATGACACACTTTCTTTCTTCAAAAACTGAATGATTTAATTTGAAACCTCCTTGAAAATATGAGATTTTTAAAATTTTTTTTTTGGTGTTTAAAAACGATTTTTTATTGGGTTTTTGTGATTTTTTAGTAGTACTTCTTGAGAAAAACTGCAAAAAAAGTTACTTTTAAATGTGGCCAAACATGTAGTGCCAAACGAGTGGGATCAAGTCATCTTTGGAGTGACCAGATACAGGATGCCTATGAACTCAAGTACTCGACATGACCTGCATTTCTTGGTACGTTAGGCTTGTCAGGACTATGGGGTGTCGTATTTTCATTTTTTCTTTATTTTATTAAGACAAACTTTAAAAATATAAAAGTAAAAGGTAAAAAGTTGTCTTTAGGCTAAGGCAGTTGAGGCCAGTGTCGAGCCTAATAGTCGATGGACAGCCCGATCATTTTGACACTGTTAACTCTGTAGCATTTGCCCCTCGTCCTTTCAGTAGTATAAAATTCATAATTTGAAAGATCCGAGTTCTTGTGTTCGTCCGAATGTGTATGTCCTGAAGTTAAGAGAGGAAATTGGTGATGGCTATTGCGGTGGACAGACAATGCAATTATGAAACATGGTGGGGCCATTGGTTGGCGGGGGTGTACCGTATACCCATGGCATTATCGTGGCCATGTTGTGATAGAGTAGGTACAAGTAAAGTTATTTATCCATGTTAAACGATTAGATCAATAAAATGTGTCTCGTAGTCATACAATTAATTGACATTATCATTTTACATCATATAATATGTCACACAGATCGAAGATTTGAGATAAAGAATATTATTCGAATGGATATTGTTATGCAGAAAGGTAGGTTGTTGAGAACATTGATTTTGTGAGTGGATTGATTTGGTTGTTTAATTTGGGCTACCCATCTAAAGCGATGTAATTGAATGACATTTAAAAACCATCAATGGTTGCATCCAAAATTCAATTCCATTTGTGTGAGTTTTGGCCCTATTTATAGATTTAGGTGAAAGTTATCAATGCATTTTAAAAATTGAATTGACTAGACAGTACAAATGATTAATTAAAATTTGCGAGTGGTGTACAAAATTGATTTTTTTTCTTGCTAACTCGATCTGTCGAATGATCTAGTTAGTTTTATGAGAATAATAAATCAAATTTTATATAAATTTATAGACACTTGTACCTCAAGTTTATGGGCCTTATCCTACTCACAAATTTGGATTGCAGAATCTGATGCAAGTCACCCAGTGGAGTTGTGAATGTAAAGTCCAAGTGGGTATTCTCGGCCCAAAAGGATAAATTCATAAACAATTGACCACAAAACTTTAACTTGAGATTTTTGTTTGCTCTTGTTCTAGATTAAAACGAATTTATTTACAAGGGCAAGCCAACATTAAGATTCAAATCGATTATAATTTAAGGTAACTATTTCAACTCGAATTAACCTTCTGTTCATTTTGGAGAAATATATGTTTACGAAAGATTCAGTTCTATAAAATGAATTTTAAAGATAGAAAAATATATAAATATTAACACGTGTATTGCTGTTATTATAGTTAAATCTTTCAGTAAGTTACAACTCTTACTTTCGATATTTCCAACTCTTGCAAGGTGCCAAAAACGTGAACTTCTCGTATTCTTTTTGTCTTTGACGTGTTTTCGTCCGTGTAAAGAATGTTAAGTAGAATAAATTTCATAATCACATCCTAATTTGTCACACACAGATTTGTCAAAAAATGTGTGCTGTTTCTTCTCCTTTGTTGTTAAGGAACAAGTATTTGCCCTAGTGCTAATCAACATCAGTCCAAAGTTAATTTGCCACTACCACGAAAGGTCCGGAGGGAATAGATAAATATTCAATTAATTATTGGAGATGGGACTCCATATCGTTTAGGGTTTGATGGAAACATGTCACAACTCTTTGTTTAATTTACTTTTTAATATTTATTTAGAGAATTTCTTCGGTCCTTCCTTCAGTTAGACATTTCAAAAGTCACCGTTTAGTAGATGGACAATTACGACCAATATGACATACCAATTTCAACAAAACTAAGCAAAATTCACAAAAATAAATAAACAAATATTGTTCATGTTATATACAATATTGCATATCAAACATACTTTAAAAGTATGTTACTATGCTCAAGTTAATTAAGACCTTGTTTGAGCTCCATTATTCGAAAAAAAATGATTTTGAAATAGCATTTTTGGGAGAATGTGTTATTAAAAAATAGGAAGAGTTTTTGGGTTTATGTGTAATATTATTTTATTGATAGAATGTGTGGTTGATAAAAGGAGAAAAAAAATGAATTCAAATTTAATGGGGACCAAATATGGGTTAAGTTAAAATTAAATTTTTAGTAGATTTTAATAATAAAAAAATTAATTAAATATATATTTGAAAATGAGTTTGGAGATAAATGGAATTTTAGAAAATAGGGTTAAACATGGCCTATATATACAACCATTAGTCATTGTTTTCTGGTTTTACTACATATACATAACAATTTACATGATAGTTTGCCAATAGATAATGTAACTATATTTAATGGGATCAAAATCTCATCAATCAAATAACTTTTTCACTTACATTTTAACATTTCATTATTATGTAAAATATTATGTGAATAGTTAGGTACAGTAAGCATTTTTCATTCTTTTATATTTCTTTTTTTGACAAACCATTAGCAATGCTTAATTTGTAATCAGTTAGCTATAGAAGTAGAACTTGCCATAAAAAGTATTCGTGCCATGGTTTGTTAACCCACTCGATGTTATCTCTACGACTAACATATAAGAATCCAGTATATTTGGCTCAATATTGAAACAATGTGGTGTGTTGTCGTTTTTACATCACGTAAGTGTACGGATCAAGTAATAAAATGGACATATGAGTTCGGATATCGTTCCCACAAGAAGTACTATCTAACAATTGATTACATTATTCATGACTTCAATTTGATCAAAAACAAATAAAGTGGTGATTTTTCTTTTTGTCGATTTTCTATTTTGAATATATCAAAACAAATAAAAGTGTTTTTTTAAATATGATGGTTTAAGTATTATGATACATGATTTTATCATAATTATCCTCTTAATCTCAATTACCAAGTTTTATACAATTGATTATATTTACCCGATCGAATCCTTCTAATGTATTAAACTTAACCCTCTCAAGTTATCATTAAACATATTTACTTAATTCAATCACATATCTCTATGTGAATCAATCTTAGTTAAACGCATTTAAGTTCTAAGAATTTATGTAATGATCACAATAACTAGCATAAATATTTCTACGTTTTATACCAATTACCGACTTTTACTACGTGATCTAAACAAATAATCCATATCTCTACATAATTATTGCTCACGAAATCAATAAATTAGTAGACAATTAATCCAAGCATTAAAAATAGAAGTAAAAGCAATTCACAAAATCAATTGAGATTTAAAACTTTTTAATTAAAATTAAGGTTCAAAAGTAGGTTACAATCATTATTCCTAATTAATTACTTAATTATACATCATAGGAAAATAAAAATACAATAAGTAATTAAAGTACATCGCCGGTTATTAAGGAAAAACAAGAAAAAAGATGAAAATCTTGCATCAAGATTTCGCATTCTTCTTGTGAAATCTTGAACCTAGCCCCTTGATTGATTTCTTGATTTTTTTTTTCCCTCTTTTTTGGCTTGAATAATATATATACAATGAATCCTCAAACCTTAGCTTGAATATATGTGTTTAATAAAATCCTACATATCTTATTTAAGTGTTGGACTATGTTATGTATTTATAAAACAAGATTAGACAAAGTCCTTGTTCAAATTGATTTCCATCAAAGAATTTGAATTGGTTTCTACCAAAGAGTTGAAGAAATAAAAGGAAACAATTCATTTTTTTCAATTGAACTCTTTTTCTCATTTGACTGTATTCCTTCATCTTGTAATATTTGCAATTAAGTTCTCTTCATTCCACGGTGTTAATAGCTAACACGAGACAAGTTTTGAAGTTTGGAATTTAGTCATCAAACTTTTCAAATGTCGAATTTAACTCCCGAACTTATGAATTTTTACCAAATGTTCCATTAATATTTCAAATTGATCTCTTGCAATCTGGTTAATTTTCTATTGTTTCAAATCAACTCCAATTAAACTCCAAATAACCTCATCCAAGTAAATTGTATCCAAGTTGAGATTTTCCTATAATTAACATAATTTATACAAATTAAGTAGATACTTGCTCAATTATAAAAAAATAAATAAGAATAGAAGTAAACATAAGCGCATAAAATGCACTTATCATGGTGCATATTTTATTTTGTTATGTGGCATGTCATCATAAAAGGCTTTTTTAGCCTCTTTTTGACCTAATTTTTTTAAATTCATTTTTTCACAAATTCATTTTCAATTGCACATTCTACTAATAAAATAATTTTTTTACTGAAATCATAATTTTACCTACGTTTAACCACATAATCCAAAAAAAATAACTTTTCACAAAATCGATTCTAAAAAAAAAATCTAGGACTTAGTACATTTTTCACCTTTCACTATTCACTTAGAGCATCTCAAAGATATATTTTAAATATAAAATACTCTTTTAAAGGGTCAACCCTAAAGATTATGTTCCAAAAAACTCTTTAAATTAACATTTGAATTTAGAGAGTGAGTTTGGTTCCAAAGCCACTATCCATAACTAAATATATTTAAAGTATTTCGATTTTCAATAGAGGAAAATAATATAATAATTTGAGGGAAGTTGGTGATAATAAAAGATAGAAAAAACAATAAACATTTTGTTTTTTAAATAGTAAAATTAGATGTTAAATATAATGAGTTTGTTGGAATACTTTAAAAAAATTACTCTAAATTTATGGATACTCTCTAAATGTAGAATATGATCTTTAAAAATAGTCTTTCGGTGATGCTGTAACTCTTGTTCTAAATCAGTTTTCTCGTAGCATTTTACTATTATCTTTCACCTCTTGCTAATACTTTATTAAGAATTTCAGCTACTGTCCATGTTTGTCTCCCAATTTTTCTTAACTCGTATTTTTACATATTCATTTTCAACTACACATTTACATAATAAAATATTCTACGTAAATCTAAAACTTTTTTCCTACCTTTTAACCACACATTTTCCAAAATATCATTATTTAAAACAATGTTTTTTTCAAAAAAAAAAAAAAAGGTCACCAAATAAGGGAAATTATATTGATCTTTTAAAATAGTACCATCAATTTTCTTTGTCCCGATTGGTTAAGAATTTGTTGTTTCCATAACTGAGATTAAATGTTCCAAGAATTAGTATCTCCCTTCTCAAATCCAACAAAAAAAAAAGAATTATTTATTTTTAAAAAAAATAAGATGGAACTCAAGACTCAATTAATTAGTATTAGATTCCAAAAAGCTCAAATGAGAAATTCAAATTGTTAAAAGCTCAAACGAGCCCAAATTTGAATATGTCTTCAAATGAGTCGCTGTCTTTGATAAAATTGTTAAAGGGTAAAAAGCCCATGTAAATTGTATAAGCAAACAATAATATATGCCTTTGTTTGGTGAAGATTAAAAATTGTGAGATCCATAAAATATGTGATTAATATTGATTGTTTAATTTTGATTTAGATTAAAATCTTATTTAATCAATACCAAACGGGGCAATATAAGACGGTTTAGATCATTTATTTTAACAAAAAAAAAAAAAAACCCCCCATTTGAAGAATCCAAATCTCAATAATACTTTAGTCACAACTAGTAGGCATGAGGCTAAACCATTCTAATCGAAGGTAAGTAATTATGTCAGAGATGCCTTTGGCTATGTTAATGGTGAAGTAGATGATGCAACGAATTTTTCAAATTTGGGATATGACTAAGTTCCCACGTTCCCCATCTAACGATGAATATGAAAGCAACGCTGAATTACAGAAATTTCACGCTCGACGCATGATTAAATCTCATAAAGTATGGTATCTTCTTTTCATTTTCTCATGTGACGGGTTAAATTTGCTCTCCATATTTTTCATTAGACAAACGTCAAATAGTTATTCAATGAGGGCAATCTTTTTATTGCACTCAATCACCATCATTCGAGTGATCTTAACTATGAAACCACTTGTCTCGTCTGGAAATTAAGCAAGCACGTAATTAAGAACGATCTTTCTGCACCCTACCAACATAGACTAAAAAATATCAATTGATCGCCCAATGAGGGCGATCTTTTTATTGCACTCAATCACCATCATTCGAGTGACCCTAACTATGAAATCACTTGTCTCGTCTGGAAATTAAGCAAGCACATAAATGATTCTTCTTTATTTTGCTATTAATAACATGTATCTTGACTAAAAAATGAAAAAGTAGTTGTAACTTTGCATGAGAGATCAACTATCATAGATAAGATGAAAATAATGTAACAGCATTAGCAATCAAACCAAGTGCTTGTTGACGCAAGCAAACATGCCATGCAGATAATAAATATATGTTCGTGCGTGGTACATAATATCTGCATCAAATCCTTGACCCCCTAATCAGCAAGTGGCTCGTGGCCGACGTCGTTTTTGAAAATTTTGAAAGTGATGGCATCAACATTAGGTTTTGGGTCACGTATCCACAATCAACAGATATTTGTTTTGCATGAAGAACACGACAACGCACTTCCAAAAAGGTTAGGTCTCAAAGCAAAACTTCACCAATCTCTCATTATCCTCATTTATTTGTTAATAGATTTTCCATCACCACAAATTTATTAAACATTTTTTTTTATTATTCTTTTAACTTATTTCAGCATTAAAATTTAGACTACAAAATAAAAGTCAGAAAGTGACATAAAATTTCCATAGAACAATTTAGTCGCTAATAGCGATAGATTTTCTAACGGATTTGCAACATGACTTTTTTATTTTTCTAAAAAGAAAAATTAGTATTATTCAATGAAATTCCGACACTAATTCTCTCTACTAATTGGAAAACAAAGAAAGAGAGTATCATAGGATGCTTCAAACTTGCCTTTCAACAGTAACAAGATAGCTTTTTACTTTGTTGATTAATAGCCAAAGCTGCAGTAAAACAAAACAGCAAAAGAAATTGATGTATTAGTCCTAGTGTGATTTAAGTACAAGCTGGCCCCTCTAGACGCTTAAGAATGTGGTACATGGTAAATTATGTCATATACAAACTCAATTAAAATTGTTATACATTCATGACAGCTTATATATATTTCTAGCTAGTTTGAAAAATCACTTATTTTGGTTTATGCGTGGGTCAAGTGGCGTGTGTACATGAGATTCTTGTTATGAATTATAGGGAAAATTGCAGCAACGGTTTCTAGCATTTTCAATTTTTGTAGATTTTATCTTAACCTTCAATTTGTGCTAATAAAAGTCTCAAACAAAGCTTTCTCGCTGCAATGATCTTTGTTTGGGACATTGAGCAAAGATCGTTAAAATCCTGGGCTAAGAATCTAAGATAATGCCCAGATCGTGAAAATATAAACCCTTCTTATAATTGCCATTGGGAACTCCAAAGTTAAGATGCCGGTGCATCAAAAACCTATCAGCGTTATACCTAAAGATCCCAGCCACCGCAACAATGGCATATGGTGGTGGCACCAGCATGCGATGGCCTCCGCCATTGGATTTGATAGTGAGAGACAGTGGCACAAATTCCTTGCCATTGGGTTAAATTTTGACAACATTTCCTCTAAATCCCTCATCTCCCTCTTGAATCCTTCTTGTCCATCATCTTCACCATTTATATTCTCTTCACCCTCACTATTACGGTAATTTTCAGGGACTCAATTGCCGTTTAACGGTCAAATGGATGGTTTCCATCCATTGGACTCCAGGTGTATATTTATGAAAGGTTAGAGACCTTCGTTAGTATAAATTGAAAGTTATGGTAGAGTCTACAGAAATTGAAAAAGTTAGGGACCACTACTGCGATTTTTCCTAAATTATATTATCTTTTTGCCGGGTTGCAAAGAATTATCTCCTTCATATATATGAGAATCACTCCTTTTCCAGGTAATGTAGATCAAATGAAACATTTGGTTTAGTTATTTATACATGGTTCAGACTGAGGCAGGTGAGGTGAGGTGAGGTAAGGTGGGACATGAAAATTGAAGACAATTTACCTAGAAATAAACGAGGAATCTGATTCCATAACAATTGTATATATATGATTAACAACGTGTGAGTGTGCCCAACTTGGCATCTCAATCCAACCCTCATGCAACTTTTTTTCTCCACCTCTATATACTTTTGGTTATATATATATATAAAAGTGAAAGCTGCTGTATAAACAGTGTAACAGAGAGAGAGAGAGAGAGAGAGAGAGAGAGAGATTTGTGGGGTTGTGGAAGTGGGCATGACCAAGAAATGGCTACTAAGATCTAGCTTGAATTTCCGAGCCAATATTCCAATGTTCTTCTATATATTTGAAGATATCTCGGGATCACTACAGAATACTTCCACTAATTACTCTCACATTGTGACTCAAGATTGAAGACAACCAACCGACAAATAATCAAATCTACATCATTATCTCTCCCCCACATCACACAGAGAGAGAGAGAGAGAGAGAGAGCTTTATTATGTATCTAAGAAATGCTTTATTCGTTTGTTGGTAAGCAGCTTTGATCCTCGCAAAAGTTAGATTCTTTTCCTTCAAGGTGAGGAATTCCAGTACTGGTAATCAAGGGGGGGCCCAGCCCCAGCCCCTCCTTCTCACTCTCGTAAGTTCAATATTTGCTTCTCTATGCAGCATATTCAGTTAACACTCCAACTAAAACCCGCATTACAATGCTGGTTACATTACAACAATTACCCTCAAATATTTTCTAGCACGTCATGTACAGGTTGAGATCATTTTCTCGGAAAAATGTAATAAAGACACTTCAATCCAAATCTTTTAGTTAACTCATCTAAAAGCTTATAGTACATAAACAAAAACTTGAATTTAATCTTAAGAAGAGGAAGTGACATTCGATTGATTGTTATAACATGGAATGTTAAAAATTCAAACAATGTTTTCTTTTATACGGACAAACAATACCTTATCAGATCTTATTTTATTATTATTTATTTATTTATTTTAAATGAAGAATCAGATATAAAGAGGTATTATTTGAAACATTATTTCTTCAATGAAACCTTAACACAATAAAAAGATTTCGACGTATAATCTTACGAAGAGATTTGATTGGCCATCATTAAACAAATGTTACTTTTCATTCACTTCCTAAAGAACATAAAAACGCTTCTAAATTATTCAAATGTGACGGTTTATATTCTCATTATGGTATTCTTACTTGTACTCACGCTTTTAAGTTAATAATGGTTATTCAATTTGAATCTGAAGTTGTCACAGATGCACGCTTTTAGCAAGACTTTTGCAAGTCAAAATTCATCTAAAAACCCGCAGCTTAGTTAATTTACTTTGTTAGTGAAAGTTATTAACTTGAAGAATAATTTTGACTCAATTTCAGAACTTTTATAAGTTTCAAAATGCATTTGAATTCGACTTATGTCACCATCAAAAGAATCGTAAAACTAATGAAAAGTTAACCTCTCATTAGAAACTATAAATTAAAGATAAATGAGACTCAAACAGTACTCAAAGGAATAGGAAATTATTGTGTTGTTTTCTAGTCTAATAGTCCAAAGTGTAAACTTGTACTAAATTAATTTTAATTTGAGTATAATCTATTCTAAACAAGCGCCTTCAATAAAAATTATCTTTCATATGCATCTAATACAATGAGTTAAAAGGCACTCTTAAGTGTTTCCATACCTTATTTTTAGACCATGTGTAGATAAATATGTGATTTTGTGTCAAAAGCGAGGCCAAATACATCATTGTCTAAGACGACTCGTTTACACACGTAGATTTATACATATTTGGTGAACGAATTAGAAAATACTGAACAATACGTAGTTAGAAAAATGCTAAAATCATTTTGAAGTTGTACTATGCACTTCAAAGTTCGCGCAGCCCTCATTTGAGCAAAATCTGTTCATTCAAGGGATTGTTGGGTCATCTTTGACTCTGATGCATGCAGTCTTTAAGTGATTATTGAGGTACAAAATTCAAGAATTCTAGTCTCCAATACGCTTTGGTTTCTGGGATAACTTTAATGTTTGGAAGGTATAATTGGGAATTTTCGAGTCTTTTCAGACACGTCTGTTAGCCTCTCCCTTTATACATAATTTTTTTTAACAGTCTACATATATTCTAACAATAATTATCATCGTACAGGGATTTCACTCTCTATCATTTGAGAATATGATTATTTAGTACTATTAGACACGTCTGTTAGCCTCTCCCTTTTTACATAATTTTTTTTAACAGTCTACATATATTCTAACAATAATTATCATCGTACAGGGATTTCACTCTCTATCATTTGAGAATATGATTATTTAGTACTATTCTGAGTAAAAAGTTTTCTTGGGGAAGTAGCCATCACTGAACTCTAGGTAGATTTTCTGAAAATTATCAGGCATAGAGAAAAAAAAATAAGTTTGGAATTTTTGAAGACGAAGAGCACATACTTTATTGTGAAATTGTTGGGAATACAAGCCCTCCAAAGCTTAAGCATTTTGAGAAATTCAATATACCAATATGATTGTGCACTAAATCACATATAATTAACATCCAATGTTATAATCTTCTAAACTGGCATCAAGGAAAGCAAATGATCGTGAAGTCATTCGATTATTATGAAACTGACTAATATAATAGATAAGAGTCAACACCGAATCCCCGTGTGAACATAGTTGTTTTGGGTAAAAAAAAAAAAAAGATATAACCGAAATTTTTGGACATAATTAGAGATTGGCTACATTCCGCCCATGTTTGATGAGAATTAAAATCAGATTTTTAATATATGTTGATAAAAGTTGACGAAATATGTGGTTGAAAAGTTGTAGAACCCATAAAGTATGTGGTTAAAATTAATTATTAATTTTGACTTAAAAATTAAAATTCGAATTTTAATCACTACCAAACAAGGGCTCAATATAAAACATTGAACAAGTCACTTGAATTCCTTTTTACAATTTTTGAGCTTTAATGAGGATTTCACGGCTGCATTACGCGAAAAAACACATACTTTAATTCGTAAAAAGATCTTACAAAATATCTTAAATTTATGCACTTTTCAATGAAGAAGATTATTCATTACCAAAGTTAAATCCTTAATTAATTAACAATTACTTTTCAAACAGTTCAAATGAATCAATTTTCGCTAAGTAACTTAATTTTTCGAGACGATCAATATCTGAAGTTAACAACTTGGGAAGAAGTGCTTTCAAATTAGATTTCGGGCTATAAAATGATTAATCCGTAATTTATTAAATCAAGTTCAAAGCTACTTTCCTAATATATATATATGAAACTTTACCCTTCAGCTTCCATTTCATAGTAAATTTAGGTCTTACCATGAAGAAATAAATTGCTTGAATAAAAAATAGAGACTGGAAGAAAATTGGAAATTATCGAATAGTTATCGATACAAAATCTAAGCATGCATTCTTTTGGTGTACTAGAAAAGAAGAAAACGTATATAAAAATTACTATATGAGAATGCTAAGCATGTTTGGTTTGGATTCTCACTTGAAAATATTAAGAAGTAAAAAAAAACATAGAAAAAGAAAAACTAAAAAACATTTGCTTCTCGTAAAGAAACTCAAATCAGCATGAATGTTTCGAGCATTCTTGGAAAATATTAGGTCTTCATCTCTAGAATGTGTAAAAAGTTAAAGAAATCGAAATCCTCACATGTCTAAACATTGTGATCGAGCATTACAGAGTAATATTACAATGAAAATAAATTAAAAACTTACCATTAATCTTAGGGTTTTCAATCTATCTTAGACTAATAAAGTCTTCGATCATCCCTTAATTAAAATTTGATCCATTTTGGCCTTGATCCTAGCTAGCGATGGTGCTTCATGATCTTTGTTCCAAGAGTTTATTTCTGCACTTGAAGCTCTACGGATAAGTTTTAAAGCTTGTGCAGAACATAAACTGTTGATTTTACAAAGGATTGCTTGTCGAAGAAGAGCTGAAATTAGAGAGATCTGTCCAGGCAGCACCAGTACTCCACTGATCATTTCCCATGAATTGCCTCAACGAATTCAATCTGGGATTTTCTTCCAATTTAACCGATGCAAGTTGAGTCAACATTGAGCTAGAAAGTTTAGGATTCATGGTATGATCACCAACAAACCTTGACTGCTCCATTCCGCCTTGAAATTGGTAAAGCCCGGCAGGAGATGTATCCAAACCACCCAAGAAAGGGAATTGTTGCTGCAACCGCCACTGCTGAATGCCACCACTTGATAGTAAGGAAGTCATTCCACCACCAATGTGACCACCAAGTAAGTTACTTTCTACTGGAAAATTCGCATCGTTCGTTCCCACAACTGGAGCTGCATTTCCACTGTAATTTAAGCTAATATCACCTGTACTGTAGTTATCAGTGAATTGACTCAAAGGAGACATAAATCGAAGAGGCGGATTATGAGGCGTGTGGCCTAATATATTAGTTGTAATTCCAATGTTAGAGGAAACAGTATTAGCAGAGCTGGAGGTGGTAATTTGCCCATCCGTGTTGACAGGAGACTTTGTATTAGTACCTTTGCTTCTTTTGTTTCTCCTACAACCACCTCCAACTGGGACGCTTCTCAAAGCGCCGCCTCTAGTCCAGTACCTTCTGCAAGTCTTACAGAAGTGTCGAGGCTGCGAAAGATTATAGTTGTTGAAATAGCAGAACTTTGTATTTGAAGATTCACATCGAGGGCATCTAAGGGCAGCCTCTGGCATCGGTATGCTGGCTAACCGAGCTCTTTCAACCATGCTGCCCAGCCGGATTGATCCTGAACCACTGGTGGCATGTGGTAGCTGCGGAGCTGGTGGTGAAGGCTGCGCAGGCTGTGGTGCAGGTGGAAGTAAAGAGTTTGTGGAACTACTTCCAATTTGATGGTTTTGTTGCTGAAAAAATCAGAAAAAGTCAGAAGATGAACATCTGGTATATTTAATAAAATTAAAGAGGTAAGAAAGACGTCAAAAAAATAAAGAAACAAAAAAGGTTTGGAATATTTTTTTCTTTAGAATTTAGCTTTTTTAGCAAAGAAGCCATTGAATCATATGAAATCAAAGAAAACCCTTACCTGCTGCCAGTTGGTTGAATCAAGATAAGCTGGAATTGAAGAAAAAACCATGGTTAATTCTTGATATTTCTTCTTTTGTAAAGGTTTTTGGAGAATCACATCAACTAGCTAGAGGTTAGCACACACACAAAATTCACACACACAGAGAGAATGAGAATAAGAAGCTAAATTAATAAAGGTAGGAGCTTTATGAGCACATATATTAATATACAGAGACATACCATTCATATTACTTGTTTGGTTTCATTCTGTGACTATTTTTGTTTTATTGCTTTTTAGGGTTTCGAGAGGGTCAGTTTCTTAATTACTTATCCTTTAAGCTTTTGGTTGAATGCAAAAAGTAGTGATTTCTTTTGCCAATCGTGCTACAAGTACATAATTTTTTTGACTAAAAATCTTTACAGACAACACATGACATGACATCATTGGAAGATGGGAAAAAAAAAATAAAAAAAGACAATCCACCTTCTGAAGAATGAGGTGCATTGTTATTCCTCCACCTTTTCAAATTTATTCCACCAATTAAGGACACTTTTCCGCAATATAAATGTGAAATTCAAAAATATAAACTCAATAAAATAAGAGAAAATTAAAATTATAAATATATAATATTATTCACTTTTAATAATTTATCCTAATGCAAGAGTTCCGTCGATAAGTCTTTGATGGTTTAAATATAAAAAAGAGAAGATTTATGAGATGACATGCTTCTCAAGAAAACTCCTCTTAATTTACAAGATTTCTGCTTCGCTTCATGCTACTTGTTTATTTAACAAATCGAAATCTCTAGTAAAATAACTTAACATTTTTCTGCAACATATTTTTCTCTTAATACATATTGTGTTTGATTACTAATTTACAATGGCACGACTTTACGTACACGACTCTCTGAAAATCTATTATATATTAAAAAATAAATAAAACGATTCGTTAACCTCAATATAATTAAATTCTACATAGTCGAGTACTCTGTACAAACATGTGACTTTGAATATGTAATTAAAAGTGGTTCCCAGCTTAATTGCTCCAATTTTACACAAGCATCAAGCAAACTTAATTTATTTCTAATGGCACTTTTTAAGAAAATTATTAATTAATATAAGAAATTTGATTCGTCCAAAGAAAAAGATGAGTGTTGGGATGCTTGGTTGGAAACGAGAGTGTCCCAACCGAATAAAACTTTTTTTTCCTCTTGTGTCTGTTTCTTCTTTTACTTTGCATGGAACTGTGTATGTTCGTAGTTCAGTATATACATACAGTATATTCATATATATACACATTGATAAAGGATAAGACTAAAATTGAAGATAATGCTCATCTTTAATCAACTTAAAGGTGCGTTTGATTGCGAGTATGAAATTTACGTGAAAATAAATAAATTCTAGGCAACTTATTTGTATGTAAATTATTAATTAAAAGTATTTGATTGATTTAATTTTCAACCTAGAAAATATTATACTTGTCAATTTTTTTATTGTTGTGCAGATGAGAAAGAGTGGAAAGATAAGAGAGAGAGTGAATTCCCTTAAAAATAAAATCATACTCCCCCTAAAGAAGTTAGTTTTCTTGATTTTTAAGAAAATATGACCAAAAGTAGGAAAATATTTTCTATGAAAAAAATGTCAATCAAACATTACAAAAAGAATTTGGATGCAAAAAATATATTTTTAATAAAAAATTTTGACAATCAAACGTACTCTAAAAGTAGTGGTCACAATGAGATGCTCGGAAAAAAATAAGACGTATTTTTCAATTTCTACTTTTTTGGGCCTTTGCATCAATTTTCCTAACTTCACGCGCACCAGCGGAATGCTAGATGACCCATAATAATGGCTCGTCTTGACGAGAAACACTTGTAAGCACAAGGTTTCCTCCACAGAAGCCCAATAGAAAGTAGAAACGAGCAAATTCAAGCCCAAGCCGTATTGCATTCATGACTATCTAACTCTGCGTCTAGGCCCAAGTAAATTAATATTATTTTGGGCTTACTTTGATCTATAATTTAGAATTGAGAAAATTACACAACATAAATGGTTCAAAATACAATTTCAAAAATATGAACTTGTAAAAAAATTTCAAAATTCATGTGATCACATTTTGTAATATTTGATAAAATATTGTGATATATAATTTAATTTAATTGATCACAATCACAATAACACGTAATTTATGATAACGATCACATATTAGTATCAAATTCTACATGGTCATAGTCACAAAGACACAATTTGTTGCTCATAATTATATATTTAGTCATAAACTACACGATTTTATATGTCACAAATTATGCAATTAACGAGCCACGATCACTCTTCATCTCAACCCATCCCATCCCGCTCTGCCACCATCCAATTGTCGTCACCACCTCCAATCCACAATGCACCACCACCACCTTCACGTCAAATTCGCAATCACCACCATCTCATTCACCTCAACCCACCACCTTCACTTCAAATCCACCGTCACCACCCATCTTCATCCCTTTCACAGCCCACCACCACCAGTCTTCCACAGTCAACTATCCAAATAATGCTGACTTCTCCGTCATTGGGCTGTTAGTTTCGGCACCAGAGTTAATCTTGAGTTTCAACAACGGAGCTTCACTGATGACGAGGCTGCTCTATCCATTCATGAAGCGGTTGGACTTTAAAAATTGATTTTTATTGCTAGTCCACCATGCCCCAGGAGCCAAATACCTCAAATGCTTCTGCGGAGTTTGGCATCAAAATTCCAATGGGCATCAGAAGGAGAGTTCCACCGAAGGACCTCCGGAGGCAGTGGTGGCGACGGGTAGCGAGTGGGGAATAAAGGTGGTAGGCAGATTGTACATTTGATAATTTTGGAGAAATTGATTAAATGATAAATGCGGGGTGTAGAGGGTAGTTCGTTCCGATGGTGGTGGCCAGAGTTGGTGGTAGCGACGGCCGGATCTGCACTGTAGATAGAGAGAGTCAAAGATTTTTTGAATGAGTGGGTGGGGCCCGTGAGGGGGTGGGGCTCACCTAATTTTTTGAAAGAAAATTTTTTGTACCTAATTATTGAAATAAAAGGTTAAAAAATAGGTGTAAGTGTGATTTCATCTTTAACATTTCAGTGTAATTTCCAGGTCATCTTCACATCACAATACAAACATATTATTTCACATTGTTACATGATGGAATTAACACACTCACTTCTAAGCAAAGTCAGGAAACTAAACCAAATAAGGTACAAAAGTTGCACCCGAAGTCACATTTTCAACCACTAGCCACCAAAATCGGGGACCCTGTACTGCTGTACAGATCCGGCGGTGGAACGCCTCCAGATTCCGATAACGAACCTATAAAAAGCGATAGTGGCGACAACCCAGTATTAGCCCGACAAAGTGGGCAACTGGGGTGATTCTGCAGCCACTGGTTGACACATAGTACATGAAATATATGCGTGCATTCAGGCAAAACCCGGAGCTCATCACCTTCCTTGAACTCACTTAGACAAACAGCACATACTTCTGCTTTGCATTCTTTAGAGTATTTCGATGTAACAACGAGTTGAACTGTTGATTTTCCCCTCATCAGTTCTTGGTTATTTAGAGGAATACTTTGCAGTTGATTCGTGGAAATTGTAGATGTTTGAGTACTTGACATACTATGGCAAATCACCATTATGCAATGGAAAATTGCAACCAGTACAGCACCGGTCATGACCCCGAGAAATCCGACAAAAAGAGGGGTGATTTCGAGTGACCAATGATGATTTTGAACGTCCATTGGAAGAGGATTTAGTGAGTTTCTTAGAAATGTTAGAACTGAATGGTAAATATTGAGTCAAGGTTTTCTGCTTTGTCTTTCATGTCTGTAAAGCACATATAGGTAAATTAAAAACGCGATATGGTAGGTTAAAACTCTATTTTCGAAAAAGATATAATAGGGAAATTTTATTTTCATAGCTTAGAAGTTAATTCAATCTCTAATTACTTATTAATTGTTGAAGCATAAATATTATATCATGTAATTACGGCATCTCGATAGACTCTTGAAAACGGAAATGTGCTCTATTTTAAAGAGTCAAACATTTACATTATGCTTTAAAATCATATTCGAGGAACTCTTCATTGATAAAGAGTATCTTACGTAAAATAAAAACTACTTTTAAATCTAGAGCATAAATTTTTTTATATACTCCAAAAATGCTTTTCTATTTTACTCTTCGTTTTAATTTTTGAAATAAATATTTATTCATTTTTCATCATATTTTATTTAACATATTATCTTAGATTCAATGACCAATCAATTTAAGTAAATAAAAAAAAATTGTTGCTTATCAAATACTTATTATGGTAGTAATATAATCACCCTTAAAATATTTTAAGAAGTAGAGAATTGAAATATGATTTAATTTGTAAATAGATAAAATGAATAGTGAATAGTAGCTTACGGATCCACTAAAAGATTAATAACAGAAAATCCCCTTAAAAATGTGTCAATTTGCGATAAACCTCCTACATATTACAAATCCCAGAAAATCTCCATATTTGAAACATTTTGTGCAAAAAATGTACCACCCACAAATTATACCCATTTTTTATATACCACACAATCTCAAACTTTTAAAACTTTATTTTTCATGTCACCCCACTTCATCTTTTTCCTAAAAACTTTACTATTTTATTTAATCACTTCCAAAACAATCATAAATCTTTCACCCCAAATTCCTCATTTCTTATTCTCATTCAAACTTGACATGATTCATACTCAAGCCAGTTTGTAAGTAACTTGAGCCTGAAGTACTTTACAGCCATAAATGTATCTACGAAAGTAAAGACATGCACTTGACCAATACTAAGCCATAAAACTCATTTTCGTAGTTTCAAAAATGAAAACAAAAGGTTTCTACATTTTATACGAAGTGGAATCGACTACAAAATACCTAACCCAAGTCAATGAATACTTATATATATATATATACACATACATACATATATGTATGTATGTACATACATACAACCTCTGTTGATGGTCTTATCTTATGGGTGGGTTTTGTATTGGTTAAGCATAACTATTTTTCTTATTTTATGGCATAACTTTACTTTCTGTGCAGGTTACTTACAACTACAGTTGCGTGGCCTTTTCCTGCTATCATTTAGTAGGAAAATACTAAGTGTACATAATGAATGACATGATGTGATGTGACAACCATCACGTCGTTGATGTAAAAGTGTCAAATTTGAATTAAAGGTTTTGATTAATGCCACTTGTAATTATGTAGACCATTATGTAGACAATTATGTTCTTGTAGCATCACTCCATTTAATATTATCCTCCCAACTTTAGGTGCAGCTCTTCAAAGCCTGACAGGTATGTATGTACGTACGTACGTATGTAAGGAGTTTTTTGCACAAAATATTTCAAAGAGGAGGGTTTTCTGTGATTTTCAATAGGTAGAGGGTATATCACAAATGAAAACATTTGTAGGGGATTTTCTGCTATTAATTCATCCACTAAAATACTTGTTGAAAATGAAGTTTGATGGTGTATATATAAATTTGGTCAAAGGGAAACAATAAAGTAAGAATAGATGGGAAAAATCCAAGACTTTATATGTTGGTCATAATATTGATATATATTCGATGTGGATTTAATCATAATGGATTAGAATTACTCGTTTGAACCTAATAGACTCTGATATTATATTAAGATTCGAATTTCATTTTACAAGGTCTACGTTGTTAAATGAAGTAACACAAACCCTTATGTATTAATTATATTTTTATATTTATTCAAGGTAAGATTTATCCCTAAATATATTGTTGAAAAAGGTAAAATAAAGGGTTTATTGGTGTGTCTAAATTTTATTTTTTTTTTAAATTTAAAGCTGCTCTTCGTGTCTAAAAAATATTTTTTTTAAATTTAAAGCTGCTCTTCAGAAATGAAAATATCTTGGAGTATTCACAAGTTATTTTTAAGTTGGAGCCTGCAATTAATTAATTTTAATTACACCATAGACCTCATTCTTTACTAAAAGTTCAAATATGACCTCTTCTTATTCTTGTTAATAACTATCTTTTTTAGTCAAATCTGTAATAAAATTTACCCTAATCAATTATACCCCATTTTTAAACTTATCAGCTTTCCCCCCAACATTCCTAACAAACCATTAAACCCTTAAAAAAATCTCTTCTAACAATTAAAATCAATCTCACCGTCGTCGCTACTATCCCTTCTTGTCGTCATTGTCGTTGTTGCTACCCCTTCCATCTCACCTCCAATGTTGCTAACACCACCACATTGCGTAATAGCTATCTAAAAATTAGAGTTTTGTGTCATGTATTCAAGAAAAGTATAAGATAGATGCCCATGATTCAAGATTTCATTGAATCAGATATTGAGGATACATTTTCTTCTTCTCATGTTTCCCTATCTTCTTGTTTGGGGTTCTAGATTGACATTTTAAATCAAGGTCTAGGTCCGTAAATAGTGTATGATGGTGATGTGACAGTGGTATGGTCATGCTATGGCGTTGCGACTGATAGTGATGGCAACACGACAATAGTGCAATGGTGGCTGGTGTTTGCTAAATGTTATGTTACCTGCTTTGTTGTAGACGGTGGAAGGCACCTATTGACATTTGAGCTATTTTTTGCCAAGATATGTCAAGTTATAATGGTGGAAATTGGAAATGCATTTACTACCCTACAAGTAACACGTGTTACCTTAATGTCGATGACAATGTTAGTGGAATTTGGAAGATGGTGGTGGTGTTTGTGAGCTTGAACGATCATGGCAACAACGATGTGGTGGAAGGCAAATATTGAGTGTTTGGACTATTTTGAAATGTGTAATGGAAACATTAACATTTAAAAAAAAAAAAATTTGTGCCATTATACATAACAAGCTAGTTGTAGGGGTGAACGAAAAAATTATCAACCTGTCAAATCGAATCGAAATCACAATTTTAAAACTGTTGATTTGGATTCACGTGGTTTAGGTTTCGGCCATTTCAAAATGAACAAAATTGTTTGAAATTTTTTCAATTTGTTTCTAAAGTTAAAATACGCTTTAAACCAAACTGAAGCGTTCACCCAATTTTTTAAAAAATATTACATGTTTTAACGTTTAACCAAGATATATTTATTGAATTAATTTATACTTTAAACAAATTTACTTTCTAGTCAGCTTCTATTGACTCTTTAGAAAATTATATTTAATTTACGATAATATTTTTATTATCTAAATAATGAAATCAAAAGCTTAAATTTTGTGGTTGAGCCTTTTTAATAATTCATTTGTTTAAGCATATATTGACACAAAAACTTCAAATCGATATATTTATTTTTCACTTGTTTCAAAGATATTATTTTATGTCTCTAAAATCGTGATTTGAAACTAAATCAAACAACAAAAAATGATTTGGTATGAAAATTGAAATGGTTTAATTTGATTTGATTCTTTTTCTCAAATAGTTTGTAATGATTTTATTTGAAAATAGTTCAAAAATGTTCAAATCGAATCGTGTTCACCCTAAATTGGGCTCCATTCTTTCTTTTCTTTTATTATTATTTATTTATTTTTTGGCCTAAGAGTCATTCTCAACCGTACAGGTTGACAATAAATTGGTACTGAAAAGTATTCATGTGTGTATGGCTGTAAATGAATCAGATATGGATCGGATCTGCCTATATCCGATCCGATTCGATCCGATCAAATAATCCAACGGATATTTGATTGTTAAATTCATATCTGGTTTACTATGTTATTGGATATCCAATTCGATAATTCGATCCGAAATTAATAAAAATTGGGGGAAAAATCAATGTTGGAATCAAATCAGCATACATTAAACGAAAAATTGAAAATCGTCAAATAACCCGTTAAACAGGCCGGTTAATCGTAAACTGAAAAATCAGATCCGATTTTTCCAAATAAAATAATTTTATGTTCTTTAAAATTTTTTGAACTAACTTGAGGTTCACTTGTTTTTACTAGCAAGCTCAATAATGACTTCTGCCATCATGATGATCCTTTTTAAATAGAGACCGTCTTTTAGTTTTCTATTGACATTCGATATAGGATAATGTAAAATTGAATTTCAATTCTAAATATAAATATTTTATCTCATTATTTCCATTAACAAATCAAATTATTTGTTACATATTAATTATTAGTTTTTGAAGTTGTAAAATAAATTACACTAATNAATAAATTTAATTAAGAAAAATATAGATATTTATTTACTTTAAATTAGTAAATTAAAATTTTAAAAATCTATTGTTTTTATAATATTTTACATTTATGTGTATTTATTTATTCAATTTGACAACCGATTCAACTCTGATTCGACTTTTTGACGTTTGACTCTCTTCCTTTTCCGAGTCAATGCCCGGGTCTATTTTTAAAACAGTGATTGAAATCAAATTTTTTATTGAATTTGATTACTTTTTTATTCTAAATTTATTTATTTTCTCATTTATTTATTTTAGTAACAAATAATATGATATAAAAATATTTTACCGACTCAATTATTTATAACAAATCGGATCAAATTGTTATCGAATCAGATTGACATATATCCATATTTGATCCATTTAGTTAAAGGATTGTCGGATTCAGATCTTGATCGGGTTATCAGATTGAGACCTTAAATCTATTTTCCATTAATTTTGTCGGATTCGGATTGAATTCAAATCAAAATCCAATCGATTGACAATCCTCCATGTGTGTCAATTAAAGGGCATATTTTTATTGAAAAGTGGATTATACTTTAATTAAAATGGAAAATGAAAAGTCCACCGTCCCCTACAGTGGGTGCATGTTGCCTGGCGGGGTGGTCCCATTCTATTCACTAAAAAGGAAGATATGTCTCTCTCTTTTTTTCTTCTTTTCTTTTTTTTTTGGACCTCAAAATAAAAAGAAATTGTTCTATGAAAAATAATTTAAGACAAAATTAATTTATTCGAAAAGAGTCTTAGGTTGGAAATCAACTTATTAATTATTAGATGTCAAATAGGATGGAAATCTGTCGTAATATTTTTTTTCGATATTCATTGAATAAAAAAGTAATTTGACTTTTAATGTCAAACAATACAATTTCAGTAACTCTTTCTGATTTAAAAAAATGAAAAAAAAAAAAAGTAAGCGGATATGTTTCTAAACAGGAACATCCAAATAAAAAGAGAATTTGGTAGACCAATGAATTCTCGCCACGTCACGAAAAGGCCAATTTACTTTCCAACGGAAAAAAATCCCCTCATGTCATGTCTCTATATTGGTGGTCCGATGGCCGGCCACAACCAATTATTTAACATGTGTACGTGTGCATTGCATCACAACACATACCTCTTTATCCGTCACCTTTGATTAATTACGAGGCGATAAAAATTAAAATTAACAATTAACAATTAATTTTAATCATATATTTTATTAAATTCGCAACTTTTCAATCATATATTGCATCAAATTTTATCAAAATGTACTAAAAATCTTATTTAATCCTCACCAAATATGGACTAACTAATAATTTATCAAGATGATTACTATAACTTGTACAAGAAATCGAAGATGATCAATTATACTGAAAGAAATAGTACATGATTGGCTAAGTTTGAAAATGACTTATAAGTAGTTTTAAACTAATTAAATTTTTTATTAGTCAAAAATATAAAGAAACGTCAAATTAATGTTAAAATAAATGGGAAAAAAAATTAATCCAAAAATGTTTATAGTAAAAATTTATAGAATAGTAACTTTTACTTTTCCCTGGCCAGAAGCATCGTGCAGTGCAGGGCAGGTTTTTACCTCTCCTGGGCTACACCCGCGGCCACCCAAGGAAGCAGCCCAACTCACGAGAAATAAAGGCAGGCCAAGGCAAGCCTAAACAGACCCAAATACTCGTTTTCCTTTCTTGTTTTTTCTCTCTATTCGCAGCAATTAGCATGCGGTATATCAACGTTTATGCATCTTTTGACGAAAAAAAATATCAAGAAATTAAGGGTTGGTAGTTTAAGGTGAAAATAGGGAGGCTTTTTGTATTGTTGAAGGTTAATATTTATAGTGAAGATGAGGATTGTGAGGACTATTGATTCTTCTGAATGTACTGGTCTCTGTGGATTCTTGGTTGTGGAAGCTTATCCTAAAAGGTATTCTTCCAAGATCCCCTCAGATTTGGTCCTCTTCTTGGGACTTGGTTTCATTGACTGGTAATAATCATATATAAATATAGAAAGATTGAGGCTATTGCAGATATGCTTTTCATTTGAGACTATGTATTTGAAGGATCTGATTAACTCTATTCCACCTGTGTTTGGGAGGTTTATGGAGATTCTTGGGTTTGGGTTAGATATAGTCTTCATCTAGCTTTTTATTAATTTTCTGATCATAATTCAGGTGTTGAAGTTTTACTTTTTTTTGACATTCACCTCTCTGTTTATTTGCTGCTTTTGATTTTCTTGATAATCTTGTTTGTCGTTTTAAATTTTATATTTTAGGGAGAAAAAAAAAAGTTTGGGTTCAGAATTCATTTTCCTTTTGACCTAGGGTTTGTAGAATTTAGTTCAAGGGGTGTATGTCGTTGAAATACAGTTATGGGACGAATAAATTAAGATTTTGACGAAGCTGGGGATTTGTAGCTGGGTTCGACATGATGGAGGTGTTTACAAAGATTGGTCTTTTTTCAAATTGTTTATTGAGGTGAAGTTTATAGATACACCGTCAGGAATTGATACAAGACAAAAGGATAATTCTTGAGATGGAAGGTACTCTGCTGACAGTTTTGTCAATGGAGAATCATCACCTTTCTACCCTCTTATCCATGGACTCAAGTGCCTCGTCTTCACATGAAGAACTAGACCTCGAAATGAATCGCCAAGTTGTTTTAACCTGTCCGCCCGATATCAATTTACCCCTTTCAGCCGAGCGAAGCCCCCCTCCACAGCCTTGGAACCCTGAACACTGTGATATTCTTGATGTTGGACTAGGTTCCCAGATGTACGAGACTGAGAGTTTTCTCAGTGTCCCCAAAGTTGGGAGGAAATGTGCAAAAAGGATTGATAGCATCTGGGGCGCGTGGTTCTTTTTCAGCTTTTACTTTAAGCCCGTATTGAATGAGAAGTCAAAGGCGAAGATAGTTCGTGACAGTAATGGGGTTTCCGGGTTTGATAAATCTGATCTCCAGCTCGATGTTTTTATGGTTCAGCATGATATGGAAAATATGTACATGTGGGTTTTCAAGGAAAGGCCTGAGAACGCTCTGGGTAAGATGCAGCTCCGAAGTTATATGAATGGACATTCTCGTCAGGGAGAGCGTCCCTTTCCGTTTAGTGTTGATAAAGGTTTTGTTCGATCTCATAGGATGCAACGTAAGCATTATAGGGGACTCTCAAACCCTCAGTGTGTTCACGGCATTAAGATGGTTCCATTACCCAATCTCACGAGTCTCAATGAAGATGACCGGAAAAGATGGACTGAACTCACAGGGAGGGACCTGAACTTCACTATTTTACCTGATGCAAGTGATTTCAGTTCATGGAGAAATCTGCCAAACACTGAGTTTGAACTCGAGAGGCCACCACCTCCAAAAAAGAGCAGTCCACATTCCCACTCGAAGAAATTGCTTAATGGATCTGTGTTGAATCTGTCGACTCAGACATCTAATCATATAAATGGTGACACAATGGATCTATCACCCGTGAGCAACAAGAGGAAGAAGGATTTCTTCTCACAAGGTAATGATGATGATCGCTATTTGGAAATATCCGCTCCTTCCGAACGTATCCCAGATTTGCAAATTCACCCAAACGAGCCACACTGGCTGAATGAATTTAATGGGGTGCTGAGAAACGCCTATGGACCTGTTACAGCTGCCAAAACAATCTACGAGGATGAAGAAGGTTATTTGATTGTAATCAGCTTGCCTTCTGTTGATCTTCAGAGGGTGAAAGTTTCATGGAAGAACGCACTCACCCATGGAATCATCAAGGTCTCTTGCATTAGTACGTCTCGCACACAATTTATCAAGAGACACAACAGAACTTTCAAGCTTACAGATCCATCATCAGAACACTGTCCTCCAGGAGAATTTGTCAGAGAAATCCCACTTTCGACCCGAATTCCTGAAGATGCTAATATAGAAGCATATTATGATGGACCAGGAACAGTGCTCGAGATATTGGTGCCAAAACTTCGTGCTGGGCCAGAAGAACATGAAGTTCGTGTTTGCCTTCGTCCTCACCATGCGGGTAATGGTCTTAAGTTGACATAGATATGTACCTGATGAAATGCAATTGTTATGAATTTCTCTCCATTGTGCAGTAATGCCATGTACTTCTGTAAAACCATTGAACCGCTTCTGCATTTTAAACCCCTTGTATCTGTTTCCATAATCGCTATGGTTTTTTTCTAATATCTCTGGCTAGCTTTGATTATTTCTGCTATTGCCATTGCTATTATATTATCGGTTAATTTATTCTTACCTCTGCCATATATTTATTTCACGGTTGGAATGATGAAAATAAAATATTAAACAGGACTACCATTTTTGTCTGCAAATTGTTATTTAGTTTTAGCACCCACACCCTATGCTTTTACTCTTTCTTGAAACTGTATTCATGGCACGAATAAGTCATCTTCTAGCTCACCAGCTTTATAGTTGAGCTTGGAGTAGCTTCAACCCTAGGAGAACTCCTGGGAGTCACTGATATGCTATATCTGGTGTATTTTGGATATGTTGGGAGCTTCTTATTCTAATAATTCTACCTTTTTATCCTCTTGCGTGAACTTTGACATTGACTTAACTCATTTCATGCCATTAGCAGTCCGGTTCAGTGGCGCAAGGTTGGGAAGTCACGTTCTGTCGAACATAACAGCTTCTGTTCTTATAATTGGATGTCTTCTTGGAGGAGATCATTTTCTTTGGACCTCCTAGGAAGGCTAGTTCTAGTGAACTACTTCCCTTGACAATGGACATTAGTGATAAGAGATAGGGACTTGAACGATCAGGCAAGTAGTTTCCACCATATGACTAGAAAAAGATGGAGATAAGTGTCAAATCTGTTAGGTGTAGAAAGTGTGAGAAATGATATGCGCTTGTTCACATGACCATGTCCCACTTCTTTAATAATTCAAGTTAGTTGAAATGACTGTTAGTTGATGCATTGCAAGAAAAGTTTTTGTACTATTTGGTTCAATTGATCGTGGAAGCTGAGTCAATTTTTGCTTGTTTATAGTAAGAGCAACTGTGACCTACAAAGAAATTAATTAATTCACTTTTATACCGAATACCATGCATTTGCAAAATATCTCATAAAAGATAAGGCCTCAAGTAGCATAAATTGCTCAATGGCTGACCACCACAACTTGCTTTATGTTACAGTAAATGTCAACCACATTTCACATTGAGAGTTATATTCCAAAAAATCATGTTTATATCCCCATGAGGAACTACTGATTTTAGGAAGCAGACGAAGCAACCTATTTCATAGCTAATTCGATTGCAACATATCCGCCCCAACACCACTAAAGAATGGAGATCCTCCACAATGCCAACATATACCCACTTTGCTCATGTAGACAGCAAAGGTAAGGTAGTAATGCCCAGGATTCGATTGAACTAAAATGAAGTTATGAGCCCAATTGTTGTACTATTCATCTGGTGAGCTTTTGCCTCCCAGTATATTCATATCACAAAACAAAGGATCTTGCATCCCAAAGAAAAATTCTAAACAATCAACAATTACTAATATCCAGAAATAATACAAGTTCAAAGGAATATATTGTCAAAACAGGCTTTGAATAAGCTACTAATACATTCAAAGCCTAAGTTCCAAGCAAAGGATTGTCCGCAAATTAAGACAGTAGTAAAACATCACAAAAGAACACTGGATTTAGTCAACTTCCTCGATCTTAGGACCAGCTCCACTACCACCAGCGGCAGGACCATCATCATCCATGGCAGCACCACCCATACCGCCCATATCACCACCTGCACCCTGATACATCTTTGCTATAATGGGATTGCAGATGCTCTCCAACTCTTTCATCTTGTCCTCGAACTCGTATGACTCGGCTAGCTGGTTCCCATCTAGCCACTGGATGGCTTGCTCAATGGCATCCTCAATCTTCTTCTTATCAGCTTTGGGGAGCTTGGATGCAATCTTCTCATCCTTAATAGTGTTCCTCATGTTGTATGCATAGTTCTCCAAAGCATTCTTTGCCTCAACCTTCTTCTTGTGCTCCTCATCCTCAGACTCGTACTTCTCTGCTTCCTGAACCATCTTCTCAATATCCTTCTTTGAAAGTCTACCCTTGTCGTTGGTAATTGTGATCTTGTTCTTCTGCCCGGTGGTTTTGTCCTCGGCAGACACATTCAAGATACCATTAGCATCAATGTCAAAGCAAACTGTGATTTGAGGAACTCCCCTAGGTGCAGAAGGAATGCCCAAGAGCTCAAATTTACCAAGCAAGTTGTTGTCCCTAGTCCTTGTTCTCTCTCCTTCAAATACCTGAATCAACACACCTGGCTGGTTATCCGAATAGGTAGAGAATACCTCCTCTTTCTTCGTTGGGATGGTAGTATTCCTGCGAATCAACACGGTCATTACCCCACCTGCAGTTTCCAGCCCTAGGGTGAGAGGAGTAACATCCAAAAGTAGAAGGTCCTGCACGTTCTCATTGCCCTCACCACTCAAAATTGCAGCTTGAACAGCAGCACCATAAGCAACAGCCTCATCAGGACAGGAAACAAATGGGGGAGGCACTGCGGTTTGAATGTCGTCCATCCGAGGAACTAATGCTCAGAGGGGCAAAGGGTGAAGGTTGGTGTCGGAGGCGGTAAGTATGAGTTACTGCATGTTTGTGAATACCCGTCCATGTGGAGGTAGTGCCATTGTTATTCTTGCAATGAGACGTATGCATGTTGATGCGAAACTAATTTCTCGCTACGAGGACGTAAGCGAATTCGAATGGGGGAGAATGTCACGTAATGAGAATGCTTATCTCCCTATTCGGCACGACAAGCACGCTAACAGCTAGGCGTGAGGTCTACTTTACCAAAGTGTACACTAATGATATGATCATATGCAGATATTCTCCCTAACATCCTACTCATAACGTGCGTGTGTGCCAGTTGTTCGAGCTTACCGCCTAAAAATGAATGGATGGCGGGCTTAAGGCATAATACCTTGAGAGCCAAACCTGCAGTCCGGTTCTCCACATGTGGTGGTGGGACAAGGAACAAATGGGGGATCTAGGGGCAGCAACCAGCAACCGACTCCACTCGACTCGGTTCATGGCCGATGTGAGCTCATTTTAAGAAGAGCTACGAATCGAGCTGAAATTACTTTTTTTTCATAAATTCTGTGAATTCAACTCGTGAGCCGGCGCCATGAATTGACTCATTTTGGAATCCAGTTATTTTTGGGCTTGTTTTATTAGTTTCTTTTAAAAAATAAATAACATGTCGACTCGTCGAGCCAAAGAACGGAACCAATCCTAAAATTTGAACACTAGTCAAGCTTGAGTGTTTAAGGACCCAAGCCGATCTCACCTCTAGAAAAATCTTAAGGGTCAAAGACTCAAATTGGTCACTAAACGACTCAGATTGGTCACTAAACATACGCTTCAA
Organism: Fraxinus quadrangulata; assembly: GCA_903798255.1. Classification (NCBI taxonomy): domain Eukaryota; kingdom Viridiplantae; phylum Streptophyta; class Magnoliopsida; order Lamiales; family Oleaceae; genus Fraxinus; species Fraxinus quadrangulata. The sequence goes on from CAIGRB010064570.1 coordinate 85,451, forward strand.
TTTAGTCATTGGTCTTTAATTAGTTTCAAATTAAACATTTAGTTTTGTATTATATTTCAAATTAGCCATTGCATATTTATTATTTATTGTATAACAAAAATGGACGCAAACACCCTTAAATCAATTTTTTTTGCAAAGTGAAAGAGAAGGGAAAATTTTTATTTAACCATTTTGGTGCAAAAGGTGCTAGGTTTGAAAGAGTTTTGCACCATTTTTGGTGCAAAATGACGTTTCGGAGATAGCATTGGAGATGTCTTATATCAAGGTCTCGTGACTTTTGAGGAGATATCGTGGCTTGTGACTGCATCATCCTCTCCAAGTAAGAGGAAATTCGTCCTTGACCTTGCTGAGTCTCTTCAACCTGTATCTCCTAAAGTCAGGAAATTATAGAGCAAATCAATCTATGTTGTCAAAAATTGTTCATCCGCTTTAACCCGCATAGTAAGCGTCAAACAAAATAAAAATGATCTCAAACGCTGACCAATAGGCTTTAAATCTGCAACAGTGAGCCAAGTGTGGTGATTATTTTCGCTAAACTCGGTGATTAAACCATCTTTCAAATCCCATACATTCACGCAATAAACAAACCTTCCCACCCACCCCCTAAATACATAGTGGTCAGTGGCACCAAATGCTACTATTAGGAAATATAGTAAACTACTGACATGTTAAAAATTCTTAAAATTACCTGTTACTATTTAAATTTTTGAGATAATATAAGACAAGAGTTCAAAACTTACTCAATAAGCTCAAATTTCCATTTTTGTCCGGTATCCTCTCGTACCAAAATGTAACTCAAAATTCTCTTGAACAAGTTCTACTTTCTGTTATTCCTACACATCTGTTCACAAAAACTTCATCCGGCATCAATGTTTCCGCTACTTTCTCCATGACATGACATCCAACTGGGAAGCACTGCCAATTTCGCCCCCAGATCATTGTACAAAAACTATGTTTGACAAATATAAATACAGCAAAACCATGCTCAGAAAAAAATGGAATTTTCAACAAAGAAGATACTAAAAAAAACCAAAAATAAAAAATAATAATTGGCAAATAGAAGGGGAATTATTTTCTGATTACTGCTACTGTTTTCCAAGTTCATCTATGAATTAGCAGCAAGGATAAATTTGTCTAAGAGAAGCTCTTGCTACAGAAAAAGTATTCATTCCAAACCGTGTCAACATAATTAAACTGACAAAACACTCATACTATAGGTTGATACTGAAGGAACTCTTCAGTTGCCTTCATATTTTGGGTCAGCCATTACATAATGATAAGCAATCACAAGAACAAATATAAATATGCCAAGAAAGTTGGCAAAGAAGCCCAGGTCCTGATCGTCAATCATCTGTTACAAGAAATGCAAAAACAAGAAAACATGTCAATGTAGTGACTCGAGTAATAAATAATATTTTATATAATTGCTAATCAGAAATTGGGAATGATAGAAGTAGCACATACCAATACCTTGGGCACACATTTTGCATATCATAAATGAATTATAGCACAATGGCAACCACTAACTAATATGTAAGTTTTAATGAAGAAAGGCCCCAGTTATGACAATCCAAATTGCCACTTAAATATTTTTGCGGATTTGATTGCTTCAAATGCCCATTAACAAAAAGAAAAAGATCATAATATAGATGGTGCAAATCGATGACATTTTGTTGACAAGAAGAAAAATTTTAGTTGTCAAACTCCTCCCTCCCCATCTCAAACAATCCACGCCGTGGTTTGCCCCACTCTATCATTATTTTATTATTTGAAACACAGCCAACCCAGGAGGCAGCAGGTTCCTTTCTGAGATTACATCTAAGTGTGAAGCACGTGGCTCACCCTCTCCCGTGTTCCCTACAGTTCTTGAGATGCAATCTCAAAATATTTGGACGAGCAATATAAATACAAAGCAAATACTTCGAGTCCATTAAGTAGGCCTTAAATTCCCAAGGAGCCATAAAACGAAGGATTTTGAGAAGACAGAATATGATAATACCTTTCTTTCAAGAAATTAACACTGGTAATGAGTACAAGCACATGCAGTTGGCACATAAAAGAGAAAAAGATGCCAATACAAGACACCGAAGAAAATATGAGCAACATTATCCATTTGAAAGGCGGAACATATGGAAATCACATTCAAGTGAGTCGAACATGTGAACTCCACCATAATCAATTGAAAATTTTCTATCTTTATAACACAACTTTTTTTCCAAAGTAGAACCAAAAATCATTTACCCAAACCTGTTTTCAGCTTCTTATGTAGTTTTCTCAATGAGGAAGTTACCAACACAGAAGTTATCTCATCAATAAACATCTCTACAAAATAAACTAGTTACCTCCATCATTTTCTTATATTCAAAATCCAGAACCTATTCATGGAAAATTTTGGGCATTCTAGTTGATCTTCACAAAGATGGAGTGAAAACTATCAGTGGAACAAATAACTGAAAACATCAAAATTCTTGTAATTTTTTCAAATCTCCTTCCTGCAATATTATTTTATAAATCTTGAAATGGAATTTACTGAAGTTGTGTCCATAATTAAGGGCTGAGCCACCTGGGGTCTAGTGGGGGCAGTTGGATTTTTGTCCTGCGTATTTCACCTATTAGGGTGGCCAGTTTTTAAGGCAATGGAAAACCATAAACAACCGCATCAAAAATTCAAGAGAAATATTGTTAAAAAATCACTGTTGCTAGAGAAAGATTACCATCAAGAAACAACAATTATGGAAAATAAAATAAATTATAAGGAGTTGAGTTCAAAATAAATCATTCACAACAAACAAAACGAGTCGATTTCAACATATAAAGCCATTTTTAACACTAATACAATCCGATAATACCTTTCAAGTTTGGTGATGAAGAAGTCGAGTAGAAATCACTGCAAAAAGACAAATTGGTGATGAATGTGTTCCCAATTTTTTGTGTAATAAAGAGAGAGAAAACCTAGTCCGTTCTTCCCCTTTGCTAAACAGACATGGGTTATGGCTTTTAATTGGGCTCTACGAATATTTTTCTAAACTTATCCTTTGAAAATCAGAATTTAGAGTGGTTTGATTCGAGAATGGAATTTACATTAAAAGAAAATACATTCTGGACAATTTAATTATTTGATCTTATTTATATAAAAGTTATTAATTAAATATATTTGATTAATTTAGCATTCAACTTATAAAATATTATATTTATTCATTTTTTATCGTTGGTTAGATGAGAGAGAGAAAAAGATAGTGAATTACCTGAAAAATAAAAATATCTCCCTCGAGAAAATATTTTCCTAACAAGGAAAATATGGTCATGTGATTAAAAGTATTAAAATATTTTCCATAAAAAAATTATTAATCAAACAAAACAAAAATAAGAAATTATGTGGAAAAAAACATAATTTTCATGACAAATATTGGCAATCAAACGCACCCTTAATTTTATTTTATTTTAAATCAAGTATATACTATGCCCCTATTTGGTACCAATTAAAATCTAGATTTTAATTTAAATCAAAGTCAACCATTAATTTTAACCACATATTTATGAGTTCCACAACTTTTCAACCATACATTTCGTCAACTTCTATAAAAAACTATTAAAAATTTGATTTTAATCATCACCCCAACTCGCCTCACATCACCCCCCCACCTATTCTCTTGCCCATTCTCCAAGTCACCATTCACACCCACACTACAACAATTGTCATCCGCCACCAATATCTCACGTCACTTCCACTTCATTATCGTCGTTGGGCTAAGCAGTGTTGGCTACTATTCGCAGCAACGTGTGATGTTGTTGCAATATGTGGTGTGCTCTGAGATGGTGCACAACGCGTCGCCAAACGGCAAGGATAAGAAAATTTAGGGTTCGGGTGAGATTCTGGGGACAAGGATCTATAGTGCAATTTGTAAATTTAAAAGCTCACTTGCAATTTGAAATTGGGGCTAAGTTTTCAAATGCTGGTTGTTGATGCAGTTGGTGGTGGTAAATGGCGTGGCATTAGGGTGGTGCAGGTGGTGGTGGAGTGAATTGTGATAAATGGCGTTTGTGACCAATTATTTGATAATTATGATCAATAAATAATATGTAATTGATAAAAAGAATAAGTTGTGATCAATAAATAATTTGCGATCTAAAAAATGTGTGATTACGACTAAATTTATAATTATGACTCGCAATTTTTTATGTCTTTGTGATTTTGACATTATGCAATTTGTGTGACCATAAATTTTGTGTTGTTATAACATTGACATATTTAATAAATTAATAAGTCACAAAATCATTATCAGTGTGACTACCTGATTTTTTTAAAAAAAAATTCTTATTTTTGGAAGTGCATACTGAAATCTTTTCCCATATTTTTTCGAATTTTGCTAAAGGAACATTGGGCTTGACCACCCCCATGATAGGAACCCCACTTGGGGTTTCTGTCGGGGGGTGGTCAACCCACTTGGCCCACAAGCCGCCCACAAACGGCGAGCTCGTGGGACAAGTCGAGCTACTACTCGGCTCGTTTGTCAACGAGTCACGAGCTGGGCTCGTGTGACTAAGGGCCGGCTTAGCCCTTTGCCACCTCTACTCATTCCCTTGATGTGTGTTACTTCATTTTTTGCTTATGTACCAAAAAAACAGTAATTTATTGGATTGGGGCGTTCTAATGGGTGGGTTTGATTGACGAAGATCGTGCCACGTGAACAGTTGATCTGATGGAAAATGACGATCGACAATAGTTGGAAATGAAATGTTTCTGAATATCTTATCATGGGCCACGTCCCCGACATTACCAGGGTCTCCGTGGCCCTGGTAAGGTAAGCATTGGTAAAGTAGCATGATTCATCTTATCCACCGTGGATCAGTTGCTTATCAGCGGGCGAGAGTAGTTGAGTTTACTAAGCACGGATCACAAATATTAACCGTTCATCAATACATTCAATCCAACGGCTCCAAGTTAATCCCCACACCCGGATTCTCCTTATAATCAACCCCTGTCCACATTATTTCGTCTCACTGCAATTCAATTAAAATTTGTTCTAATTATTTTGGAAGAAAATTCGTTTGGGAAAATGTCTGGAAGAGGAAAGGGTGGCAAGGGTTTGGGAAAGGGCGGAGCGAAACGCCACCGTAAGGTGCTTCGTGATAACATCCAGGGCATTACCAAGCCTGCGATTCGGCGTCTGGCTCGGAGAGGTGGTGTTAAACGTATTAGTGGGCTCATCTACGAAGAGACGCGTGGTGTCCTCAAGATCTTCTTGGAGAATGTCATTCGTGATGCCGTCACATACACCGAGCACGCTCGCCGGAAAACTGTCACTGCAATGGACGTTGTATATGCGCTGAAGAGGCAGGGCCGAACACTGTATGGCTTTGGGGGTTAAGCGTTTGGAATGTGCTTGGTTTCTTAGATTACTCTTGGAAATTAGGGTTTTATGTAAATGCTCGGTTTAATTGGAATTATCGTGTTATGTGGTCTGAATGAATGTAATGAACTCTTTTGGATCTTCAATATGATAGTTATTTTAATGAAGCGAAAATTTCTGTTCTCCAAAATTTTCCTTTATTTCAATGAAGTGAAATTCCGTTTAAATCTAGTTTCTATTCTCTCTCCAATATTTGATATCTGGTTTCAGTTTTGGTTGTTGCTGGCTGCATTGCTGTTCGACTTAATTATATTTTATTTATATCAATTTCTATTATTTTCCAGTGTGGTGCCATTTATTTGCTTTGAAGGATCTTTACTGGTTAAGAGGTCTGTTAGTGGCAATGTTTTGGGTTTGAACTGAAGTCTTTCGCTTCCATGTTCTGTTTCTGGTACAGAGATTTTAAAGTTGATGTATAATTTTGGATTGAACTTATTATTGTATTAATATTTGTGTAGGTCATTGCTGCTCTGGGCTAGCAATATTGTTCAATTCTATTGATTACGTCTGATTATAAGCTAGAGGTTTGTTACTTTATCTTTTCATTTCACTTCTTAACTTTATGCAGGTTATGCAGTTTTAAGACTACTAGACTTCAAATGTATTAACCCTGGTTCGCTTCAATGCATAGCCTATTACTTGTAGCTGACACAGTGGTTTGTCTTTTTAAGGATTGATGGTTGAAGTAGTGAAATGCATTAATCTAGCAAAGCAATAAAACTTGAGCTAACCTGACATGCTATTTTGATATATCTTTAGAAATTCAGTTGGAGGGTGATGAAAGAATGCTGGAGTGTTTTTTTCCCCCAGAAAGGAGGCATTTAATGGTTATCCATATCTGATAATTATGTTTGCGTCATCCGGTGAAGCACAATTTGTTGATCTGTGTCTTAATTACCTCTCTATGGATCGTAGATCAATGAAACTTTTACTCCTTGGACAAAGTAGGTTTTTTAATGAGACTGGATTTATGAAGCTAAACTGAGTTCTTATTGCTCTTCAATTGTCATATTGAATTATTTGAAACTTGCCCTGATACTGGGAAAAAATATAACCCAGTTTATTGCTGCTGAAGTTTACAATGCTTTGACTTAATTGAAAAAGTTTGGCTGTGAGGACTGTGTTGAATATGCTGATTTTTTCTTTTTTACAATTGACAGAAATACAATCTTTAAAGTGGAGCAAATTTTGTTATAGTAAGATGTAACTTCCAAATTTTTTGTACATATATATATTTTTATTTCTTTTGTAAATCAGTATGGAGTAGAGAATAAATGTGCTTCGAGTCATCATTAGTCTGTTAGTTTGTTTCTAAACCAAAATTAATTTGTTGTTCTTGAACCAATTCAAATTCTCTCTTGATTTGATTTTTAGAATTTCAAGTTTTTCCCTATTTTTAACTTCTGTTGTTTAAATGGTATATGCCAATAATGTTGTGGGATTTCAATTTATCGGTTCCACAGTTCACCATGTGGTGGACCTTCACACGTCCCCATGAGTATCCTCGCTTGACGTCTGGTGAACATCAATTCGCTGGAGCAAACTTCTTACGTGGGTTTGATTGCTAATGCCCATGGTTTGCCTTTGTTTGTCGACATTGCTCCACAGTATACAAGGCTTCCTCGTGGTTCGCCATCATGTGGCCTCTTTGTTCCTATATGGCGTCTTCACTCTTACGTGGCGACCACGTTAGGATAAGGTATAACAACTCACATCGGAATGGAAATCGTCAACGCTTTGAAGAGGCAGAGTTGAAAATTGTCTGGTTTTGAGGGTTAGGCATCTGACCTGCATTTGGTTTCTAAAATTACTTTTGGGAAATTATGGGTTCTTGTAAGTGGTGACTATGTTGGAGTGAGGGTATTATCTTGTTATGTGTCAAAATAATGCTGTTTTATCTTAGGTTCTTTTAATGAAATGACATTCTGTTGTCAATTTTGGTTCATCATTTCTCCAATTTTAATATGAACGTTCTTTTAAGGAGGTGAAATTCTGTTTTCTAATTGATCAAGTTCTTTCTTGCCATGATAACTGAATTTGTCGGTATTTTCGATTTCTTTATATTTTGTTTGATCATTCTGTATTAATTCGAATTTTTTTTTATAACTATGCTATTTAGTTTTAATGTTTGACATCAGCATTCAGTTTTTTTTATTGTGGTTGCTGTCTGAAGTTTTTTTCCTTCCGTGTTCAAGTTGTACATGTATTTTTCAGCAATCAAAAAATAACTTCATATGGTCATTTGCAAGTAAAGCATAGCGTTCTAAAATATCACAGGATTGAGACTGTACGGAGTGAATTGTGAATTATATGATCGTAAGGGAAATGAAATGTTAGTAGGCTTGCAGTTAGTTTTCTGTTTGAAGTTATACTCTGAATCTTTTGAATTGTAGGGATCTAGTTGAAGGGCTGACGCAACAATTCTGGACTTGTAAGCTGAAAACAGTTTTTCTTGATCATAGATGTTCATATGTGGCAACTATATTTAAATCTTTCGGTGAATTAAAAATTGCTGTTGTATTTCTTAAGGCCTTTCTTTGGAGCCTATAAATCATTGAGAAAGTAGGATGCTTAGCAAGACTGGATAAATGAAAGCTAAACTGAGTTCTTATTTAATTATTCAAGACCTGTGTTGATGCTAGGAAAAGAAATATAACCCAGTTTATTACAAGTGAATTATAAAGTTGTGGTTTAATCCAACTAGTTTGGTTGTGAGACCTCTGTCGAAATTGTAAATCTTCTCTTATAACTTTTATCTAGATTGTAAGTAAACATGGACGAAATGTTGATGCTGAAATTTCCGAAAGTTGCTTTTTATGTTTTCGGCAAATCAATTTGGAGTATTGGAATAAATATGCTTGCAACTGTCTCAGACCAATAATCTGTTTGTTAGTTTCCGAAGTGAAATAAATTTATGTTTCTTTATTTCATTAAATTCTCTCTTATGCTTTGATTCTCGAAATTTTGAATTCTTCCCTATTATTTGTGTTACTATTTTTAATTGGTGTATACCGATAATGTTGTCAGATTTCAATTCTGACTCTTCTCGATGATGGCTGCTGTGTGCATCTGGATTCACTTTCCAATTTTTAAATTATAACTATTAACTGTATTTGGTTTTTCTATTTTTTTTATTTTTAACTCTTTATTTGTCCTTGTTCCCATTTATTATTTGGTAGCTTACCTTTGGAGTTCAGATATCCAAAACGTAATTAATTTTCTTGTAAGCACGGTTTGATAGCAATGCAAATGCAGATTCTGCTTTGCCATTGGTCAATTGGTCTGAGTTATATTTTTATGAGCTCTGTGTTCTGATTCGAATGTCTTTTTTATGGGAGAGAATTCCTATCTGTTATGTTGTTGGTTCACGTTCAAGATGCTTCTTCTTTACCGTATGGATCGAGGCTGTTCCATTTTATCTCTGTTCTAGGTTGATTAAATATTATCTATCATATGGTAAAGCTGAAGTAAATATTATCAGGAGAGGAGACCAAGACGATCTAGTTGCTGCTCTGAGCAAAGAGGTACTTGTTTCCCTCTTTGTGAGAAAATCATGCTATGTTATTTTCCTTTTGTTTAGTAATAATTGCTCAAGTTCTAAACCTACTTGATAGGAGTTCTGACTAAATGCAGTGATGTGAGGTTGTGAACCAGTCTGTCATCAGCAGAACTGATAGTAATGGAAGCGACTGGAAAAGGTGATAACTTCTTTTTTATTTTTCTCCTATTGCCAGATTCTCGTTTAGTTGATGAAGAATGCACCTGGGAAGCCATTCTAATCCTAATGCTGAGTTAATTATGGCTAACTATCTAAGCTCTTTGAAACTTCAAATGGTCTTTAAGTTTTTACTACATTAAGGCTCCGTTTGGGATTGATTTTAGAGCTCAACTTCCGATCAAGTTGGTTTAGGCGTGTGGTAAATTATTAAAAAAGTGATAATCTGTACCATTTGACATCATATTTGGAGTAGTAGGAAAAAAGTGGTTTTTCGCATTATGCTTTTAGTTCTTTCAATTATCTATAATTAAAATATTGTTTCTAACCCTAATAATTAAATAAATTCCTTTTTGTAACATGGACTATTCTTTTTATTTTGTAACTTTATATATTTTAAGATTTTAATGGATATTAATTTTTTGAATTTAAAATAATTATAGTAAATGCACTGTATTAAAAAGTAATTGTAATATTAGTTATTCTTGTAAAAACAAAAATAAATGTTACAATATGTTGAAACAAAAGTTTATCGGACACTTAATTATTTCATACGCGATTCTCTTGAATGCACTGCTATACCGAACCCATAACTATTACTTTTGTGTCATTCTTTGATGATTAATGTATTTCTTATAATGATGTTTATAGTTGAGCAATATCTACCTGTTTTTCATTTTTCTTATGAAATATCGTTAGTGGTTGGAACAAAGAAATGTGCAAAGATACATACTTTCTTTGTAACGTGGTATTGGAACAAACAAAACTGATGAGGCGAACATCTTGGTCCACTAGTTCATGGAAATTGTGCTCATGTCGGGGTCGGGCTCTTGATCTAGAGGCACCTTAACTAAAGCCTTCTTTCGTAAATCAATTTTAAATATAATGTTTATTTTATTATAGATTAATTGCTAATCCTATATTACTAAGAGCAAGAATAATATGAAATGAAAAACAAAAGCAAGAAAATTACATAATTTTAAATGATTCACTATCAATATAAGAGTTATAAGTGCTCAATGTCATGCTCTTGTTTGGACTCATACCTCATTCTATTTTTTATACCCTACAAAAAAAAAAGCTCCACTTAAGGAGATCTAATACATGTGTAAATTGTATTCCCATACAAAATGTGACACTCACCAACCAACTCAATCCTCTTCCTCATCTTCCCTCACCCCTCCACTCTATAATAAGTCTTCATTTATAAGAAAAATGAATGGCACCACTCAGCTTTCCTTTTCCAACACTCAAGTCACGCAAACAAATTTTAATCTTAGCCCCGTTTGGTTTAGATAAAATTCAGATTTTTAGTGGATTTTGACGGAAATTGATGGAATTTGTTGTTAAAAAAAATTGTAGATTCCATGAAATGTGTGATTAAAATTTAATTATTGATTTTAACTTATATTTAATCAATTTTTTTTAACTAAATCAAACCTGGCTTAATTTTGATAATAAAAATTGCTAGTACTGTACAAGTCCAAACCCAGTGTATCTCTCCCTCTCTCTTTCCGTGTGTGTGTGTGTGTGAGAGAGAGAGAGAGAGAGAGAGAGAGATTCTACACCATTAACAAGCATCCAAGAAGTAAATTATCAAACAGCATATAATTACTATAAAAATATTTCTAATTTTGATTTACATAAATATATACTTCTAGATTTCATATTGAGTTGAGAGAGAGAGAGAGAGAGAGAGAGTGAGGAAAAAAAGTCAAGAAAAGTGGGGGGTATGTGAATATAGAATTGGTTTTGTTTAGAGTGTGAGATGCTTTAATTGGGCATATTTTCAAAAGCATATAAGGTGTAATCTATCTTTTAATGCGGAGTGCAATGCTTTCCAAGCGTGGTTGTTTTTTGTTGGAGAATCCACAACCAAATGGCTCCATGCTTTCCTCTCCTCCTCCTGTCCCACCATACTTCATGTCCACCAACTATTATTATTTTCCCCATATTGCTTCTATACACGTGTAAATCTCACGTCGATTAATAAATATTGACCAGTCTGAATTACTTCTTTTAATAAGATTTTCTTTTTTTCCAAAAAAAAATAAAAATAAAAAAATGATACGTCAAGTCTTAATATAATATTTGATCTCAATGAAAAATAAATCAACAATTCGATTCGATTAAAACTCACAATAACACTAATTCAAGGATTGACCTTCTCAAACGTGCTAATCTTGTTGGGACTTGTTAAGGATAAATCCTACATTCATTTTCGCTAAAACGAGTAAATTGATCCGTCTAACTTTAAATGAGAATGGAACCTCGAAAAGATTTTAATTGAAGATAATTAAATAATAAATAGAATAATTGAAAAAAAAAAAAAAAAAACCAAGACGTGCGTAGATGAATGAATCCTTTGCTTTACATCTCATCTAATCTGTCAAGGTTTCAACTTGATTAGGCGTCTTTAATGTTCCCCCCACTCCAAACAGTTGGGCATGAAAATAGGCATAGTATTTATATAAAAATTCATAATTCAGAGTAGACTTCTTAATTAATTAATTAATTATAATCTTCTTACTCTGTGTCTGAGCTACTTTATTTTTCTCCATTCGTTTATCTAATTACCCTTTTTAATTAATTGTTAAGTAGGAATTATTAAAAAAATATTTTCTTAACTCATAACTACTCGTGTCCAAACGGTGGAAGAATGATTGAAGGAATTTATATGAATAAAAAGGAATAGTCAAAGTTCAATAATTGTAGAAGATTTGACTATCTCGAATAAATACCTACTACATTGTGATTACATAATTAGTGATTCTTAATTTCAATATATTTGCATGGTAAAATATTTTGGACAAAATAATTATAATTCGACTACATAATTTATTTCTCAATCTTCTCACACTTATTTCAATTAACAAGAATAAATTAAACTATGTTTACAATGTACTCGAGATTAATTTCACTATTCTTTTGTCGTTTCAGCCGATTCATTACTCAGATTTGATGACATTGAGATATTTCTAATAATTATATTTTTGAACTTTCGTTCACTTTTGTGAGAGATTATTAGAAGTGAAAAAGAATTTATAATTAAAAATGAGTTTGAAAAAAAAAAAGAATAATTCCTAATCTCAAAAAATGATTTTCGAATAAACGGTGGCCAAACAAAAGCTGATAAAAGGGTAAAGTGATTAAGTGGAAGTGGAAGTGGGCGTGTGCGTGTGATGTGGGGTAGCATGAAGTTCATAAAGATGGTCTCTATCCCTTGTTTAGGGATGGCTCTCTTCATGGTTCAAATATAGTCCTAAATCACATCAGTGAAAAGTATTATTAAGCCTTTTAAGTAGGCCCTTAAGAGAATTCTCGTCTCTTTCCATTTTTTATTTTTTCTATAGGACTTTTAAACACACTTTTAACGTAAATTTTCGGCCAACTATGGCCAAATTTGTGTAACTCATCTGACCAAACATATTTATACATTCGTCCATTGTTGACTGAACGCATATTAAGCCGATCATTCAAACGAAAGTAATTGAACATGTTCTTGTAACCTATCTTTGATTTTTGCCTTGTGCAAGGAAAATTTGACAATATCAATATAATTCAAGAAATGAACAAAAAAAAATCATAGAAGCACTGGAAAACTCAATTTAAAAAAAAAAAAAAAAAAATTAACTATGTATTTGAACAAAGTTACTTTTGGAGATAGAAATTTGTATGGAAAACCAAAATTTTCCTCGAGGTTGAGTGAACGTTAAGAGGGTAGACAAGTATGAGTATTTTATCTTACACTAAAACTTATTTTGAGAGATTTATAGATTAAAAAAAAAAAAAGGGAAAAAGAGTTTTGCATTTAGAAATTGCGTATTATGTACACATGAGTATATGGCTGGAAACCGGGCCCACAAATTCGGTTTGGTATGATTATTAGTTTGAATGGTCAATTTTAGGATCATTGGTTAAACTTCGGATACCATTTTTTTTCTCTTTTGTTAAATATTGAGTTGATTTTTTATTTAAATATATAGAAATAATTTAGTGTTTTTTTTATATAAAATTTGTGTTTGCTAAAACGTTAGTCAAATCTTATTTTAACCATACATTTTATTGAATTCATAAATTTTGATCCAATTTTCATTTTACATTTCATCCTACCCATCAGCTTTTATCAACTTTTAGTAATAAGATTTTATGACACATCAACCGATTGGGACTAAAAAGGAGAGAGCTTGGTTCAAGCCAAATCACGAGAAAACTTTTATTGGAGATTGAACGTGATTAATGAAGAAAGAGTTGTTAAAATTGATCATTTCTATTTATTCCTCTCGTATTTCGACATTTAAAGTGATCTCGAGTCTCTTATGAAAAATCTTTTGAGGGTTGCTTTTACAATGTTGTTCATGCTTTATTCTTTGTTGTCTCGCGACCCTCTTCTTCTTTTAACTAAATATTCATTAGTTTATTAATATTTTTTTACCAAGGGCTAATAATAATTACTGTTATTATTTTGGAGAATATGAGGTTAAAAAGTAAAATAAATTTTGAATTTACGTGTAAAATTATTTTATTGAAATAATGTACGATTGGAAATATATTTAAAGAAAAATGAATTTTTAAATAATGATATTCAAATAGAGGCTAAGTTTTGAAGAACCAACAAAAGATTTGTTAAGACGATACACATTCCCCCAATCTTTGCTTTGATCATGGAGTTTCAGATTACGTTACGTTAAGGGCATAGGTGTATGATTTCGTCGGGTTCGTTGGGGTTCAAAATGAATCAAAGTATATTTTGTCCGTCCAAATCTTGACAAAAATCGCATTATACAAAATTGGAATACCAAATGGTATGACCTCGTTGGCCAGGCATACTATTTAATTGAATGCTCAGTTCAAAATGAAATAAGAAAAGGGAAATCTTACTTTGACATTTATTTTGGACATCTTTGTTGACATTTTACGATGTGGAAAAATTTTGATTATTAATTTGAATAAGTGATCAAATTGTCTGATATATCATGAAATGTTAACAAAACTGTCACATATAGCAAAACTCATAAGAAAAAGTAGATAGTCAATTGAGTGTACATATGGTAATGGAGAAAAAACTTTAATGAGATGATCTTATATGTTCACGTGATAGTATCGTTCATTCGAATCACAAATACATTGAATTTTGACTTATTCAAAATGCAACACCTTGACGTTCGAGGGGTAAGATAGAAACGAAGTTAGCGTGTGATGCCGAGGTGTCACGTTTGAATGAATTGAGATTCGATATGTTGTGATTTATGTATTATTATGTGTACATATAGAATCGTCCACGTTAAAATTAGAGTAATATGTTATACATTTTTGGTTTAGGTTTAACAAACAATAAAGAACGAGTTCGGTTTTTTATTTTTAATTATGTTTCAAATGTACTTTTTTTTTTTTTAAATTTCATTTTCTTTTACAATAGTGGTGAATTTAGATAATTTTTTGGAAAAGGAAAAGAAGAAAAATAAATAAAGTTCATGATTATTAGCCATTACACCTCCACGCCGTTACTTGCACGCACAATCTGTAGTGTAGTAGTGCATGATTAGATTGTAAAATGATGCACAACACTCCCAAGCGTGCACTTCACACGTGTGAAACAATAAACACGAACCAATGGGCACGTTCCCGTCATTCTATTCTCTATATAGCTTCTCATCGACTCATCCACTCTGCACTGCTCTCTAACTTTCTCTCTCTAAATCTGCTCTGTGTCGCCTTTTTGTTTTATTATCTGCGGTGAAATCTGAGCCTCTGATCTTGGTTTGTTCGGGATAAGCTGTTTGGATCTTGGCTTTACCTTTTGTTTACTGTAAGTTCTTTTTCTTTTTATCGCTTCAATTTGGTGTGAGCTGCAGTTTTTTTGGATGATTTGTTTTTTACAGATTCTGGGTTTATTATGTTGTTATTTACCGTATTTCTGTAATTTTATTGAAGTGGAATAATGTATTTATACTTAATTTGTTAAATATGTATTATCTGGTTAATGTTAAAATTATATCTAGAGAGGGATACATTTAGATGATGGATTAACAAGATGCTACGCTCTTGTGTGGTATAGAGAACTAGATTGGACTAGACATAACAATATTTAAACTTGTTGTTTTCCTTAGTAATATTTAGTTATGTAATACTCAACGAAATATAAAATAAAATTTACTATACTCGTTTCCTGGAAAAAAAATTGATATTTTTTGAACTAGTTGAAGTATCCACAATTTGCTTCTAACGTTGGACAGTAAGGATCACATTTGATCATCTTGAGAATAACAAAATAGATTCTATTTGTCGAAAAGTGTTTAAGAGTTTTTTAACACTTGGAAGAAATTAGAACAAAATAAAAACAAGATTTTCCTGGTTTCGAGGATTCATCCCTATTTTTCTTTTAACTGATAGTACAGTATTGTATCATTTTCTTTAACTCCTCCATCTACATTTGAAAATGTTCTCTGAATACTTTGTTAGAAGTTCTAGCAGCCTCCTTACATTCTTTGTTTGAGTATAGCTAAATTATTTGAGACCATAAGTTGTAGGTTTGTTGGTTTGCTTAATGATTATGAATCTGCTTCTTTACAAACTACGTTTTTATCTGTTTTGTGGTTTATCTAAAGGGTTGATCCTTTGGATATATTATTGTTTATTCATGTGTGTAAGTGTGTTTGAATCTCATTCAAATGAGAATAGAATTTTTGAAATAGTGATTGATGGGAGAATGTATGGTGGAAAAGTGATGAAATTTTTTAGATTTGTGTGTAATATTATTTTATTTGGAGAATGTATGGTTGAAATCAAGAAATAGAAAAAAATGAGATTGAGATTAAAATGAGTGTCAAACATGGGCTCAGTTACATAAGACAAATTATTAATGAGCTTGTATATAGTTCATTTTTGTCAAGTAAAAAGATGATTGAAATTAGAGATTACCAATTAACTAAAAAAAACAAGGATTGCTTTCATTTTCTGTAGTCAATGTTAAGAAACTCGAGTGAACGTTTTTTCTTTGAATGGTATCCAAGAGATTGGGAAAAGGAATTATAGTATTAGTCCTTCATTTCATCATGTTATGAAAGTTCTTTCAGTAATTTCTCANTAATTGAATGCTCAGTTCAAAATGAAATAAGAAAAGGGAAATCTTACTTTGACATTTATTTTGGACATCTTTGTTGACATTTTACGATGTGGAAAAATTTTGATTATTAATTTGAATAAGTGATCAAATTGTCTGATATATCATGAAATGTTAACAAAACTGTCACATATAGCAAAACTCATAAGAAAAAGTAGATAGTCAATTGAGTGTACATATGGTAATGGAGAAAAAACTTTAATGAGATGATCTTATATGTTCACGTGATAGTATCGTTCATTCGAATCACAAATACATTGAATTTTGACTTATTCAAAATGCAACACCTTGACGTTCGAGGGGTAAGATAGAAACGAAGTTAGCGTGTGATGCCGAGGTGTCACGTTTGAATGAATTGAGATTCGATATGTTGTGATTTATGTATTATTATGTGTACATATAGAATCGTCCACGTTAAAATTAGAGTAATATGTTATACATTTTTGGTTTAGGTTTAACAAACAATAAAGAACGAGTTCGGTTTTTTATTTTTAATTATGTTTCAAATGTACTTTTTTTTTTTTTAAATTTCATTTTCTTTTACAATAGTGGTGAATTTAGATAATTTTTTGGAAAAGGAAAAGAAGAAAAATAAATAAAGTTCATGATTATTAGCCATTACACCTCCACGCCGTTACTTGCACGCACAATCTGTAGTGTAGTAGTGCATGATTAGATTGTAAAATGATGCACAACACTCCCAAGCGTGCACTTCACACGTGTGAAACAATAAACACGAACCAATGGGCACGTTCCCGTCATTCTATTCTCTATATAGCTTCTCATCGACTCATCCACTCTGCACTGCTCTCTAACTTTCTCTCTCTAAATCTGCTCTGTGTCGCCTTTTTGTTTTATTATCTGCGGTGAAATCTGAGCCTCTGATCTTGGTTTGTTCGGGATAAGCTGTTTGGATCTTGGCTTTACCTTTTGTTTACTGTAAGTTCTTTTTCTTTTTATCGCTTCAATTTGGTGTGAGCTGCAGTTTTTTTGGATGATTTGTTTTTTACAGATTCTGGGTTTATTATGTTGTTATTTACCGTATTTCTGTAATTTTATTGAAGTGGAATAATGTATTTATACTTAATTTGTTAAATATGTATTATCTGGTTAATGTTAAAATTATATCTAGAGAGGGATACATTTAGATGATGGATTAACAAGATGCTACGCTCTTGTGTGGTATAGAGAACTAGATTGGACTAGACATAACAATATTTAAACTTGTTGTTTTCCTTAGTAATATTTAGTTATGTAATACTCAACGAAATATAAAATAAAATTTACTATACTCGTTTCCTGGAAAAAAAATTGATATTTTTTGAACTAGTTGAAGTATCCACAATTTGCTTCTAACGTTGGACAGTAAGGATCACATTTGATCATCTTGAGAATAACAAAATAGATTCTATTTGTCGAAAAGTGTTTAAGAGTTTTTTAACACTTGGAAGAAATTAGAACAAAATAAAAACAAGATTTTCCTGGTTTCGAGGATTCATCCCTATTTTTCTTTTAACTGATAGTACAGTATTGTATCATTTTCTTTAACTCCTCCATCTACATTTGAAAATGTTCTCTGAATACTTTGTTAGAAGTTCTAACAGGAATCCTTACATTCTTTAGAGTATAGCTGAATTATTTGAGACCATAAGTTGTAGGTCTGTTGGTTTGCTTAATGATTGTGAGTCTGCTTAGTTGTTTGAGAATTCTTTACAAACTATGCTTTTATTATCTGTTTTATGGTTTCTGAGGAATTATAGAAGAAAAAGAAGTAAAGGTTTGATACTTTAGAAATATTAGTGTTTATTCAGTTACATTTGACAAATTATTAATGAGCCCGTATATTTGTTTCTTTTTGCTAAAGTAAGAAGATTTTTTTACCAGTTTTGATTTGAAATTAGAGATTCAAATCACAGATTTGCATAAAATCCATCTTATTTTCATTCAACTGCTACAAGATCAACAATTCCATAACTTGGGCTTACTGTTGCTGACATATAAGCATCTCTTTCCATGTCTTATGAGTAAAGGGAAAAAAAAAGATTGCTTTCATTTTATCCTAGTCAGTGTTAAGAAACTCAAATGAAGGCTGTTTATTTGAATGGTATCCAAGATATTTGGAAAGGAATGATTGAATTAGTCCTTCATCCCATCATATTATGAAATTTCTTTCAGTTTCTCATCGTGGTTCTGGATCTAATATACTTCAAAATTTCAACAGGAAAAGCAAAGTCATTAGTCGTGGCAAACTGAAGAACAGCATGCGGTGGTATAGTCTCTCCATTGAAGTGTTCCTCTTTCAATAGAGAAACTTGAACAACTGCCACGTGATTCTGTAAAATCTCCTCAATTCAGAAAACTACACCGCTTAGCCACATACTTTCATATTACGCTTAGAATATTCAATTTTATTTCCATGGGATCTACTCGCTTTGTGGTCATTCCTTGCTACGTACGCATGATCAGCTGAGCTTCTGTTCTACTCTGGAAGTTCTTGGCATATTCTCCCGTCTTATCTCCTAGACAATTGTGTTATTTTGTCTTTTTTTTTTTGTTGATTAAGTTTGGTGATTTATCTGTCATCTTCGGCTGAGAGATCACAGATTTTCTTAAGAGAAGGGGTTGTCAATTGTGCTTTGTTATAATTTGCTGTTGGGGTATTGTGGTTTACCTTTGAGCCAAGAGTTTGCCTATTGTTGGGTTTTTTATTACTTCGTTCAGAACATTGTGGTGTTATTTAATTGAACTGGTTGGGACAAGAAGTTATGGTGTGCCAAGCGGCTAGTCAGACTAGATTTCGGGCATTGAAACATATGAATGGAATTGCTGGGCGTGCCACCATAATAGTTAGAGTCATAGCATGCTTTCAACCTCTCCAGGATTGCCAGGTTTGTATATAATACTTAATATTATAGGATATAAATCCCATAACTATTGATGTTTGATCTTCATGTCATTTTAGTATATGGTTGTAGAATTCTAATTTTTTCTTTTATTTTTTGGTTTATTTCAGGCTGAGTATTTCCGCCATTTGCTAAAACCTGTAACGTAGATTGGATTCTTTTCTGGTGTTTTCAAGTTATAAGCTGGATTTTTTAAGTTTTTGTTTGCCCCTCAAAGAGACAAGTACAACAAATAATCAGTGATTTTGAATACAAGTATTGGTTTAACTGGTAGGTCTACAATGTCCTACTGTTTTAACTTTTGTGCATAAGATAGCTTTTGTATTGGATGCATCTGATTAGTACATTTTGCCCATCGATAGGTGATTGTTTTGCCTAAATGGAAAAGAACTTTGGAACATGGTTATATCGTGATCGGCAATCACGCGATCAAAATTCCTTCGTCTCCCCAATCAACACAGGGCCACTGAGTGCTGTGCCTGCTTACATGAATCACTACTCTGAATATTCTACATTTGGAACTTCTCCACTCTTTCCGGGTTCTGGGATGCAACAATCTAAGGCAAGTGAACCAAATGTCTCTCGAAACTGGTTACACTATCTGCCGTTCCAGCAGACCTTTGCCCCCGTACCAAATCCTGTTTCCACAGAGAGACTTCGTACACCCCCTCTTGAAAGTTTCGGAGTGAAAGGAAGTCCTGACACAGCCACTAGAACTGCTCAGAAGAAATTTCTAGTTTTTGATCAATCTGGTGGCAAAACAACCTTGATTTACAGTTCTGGGGTTGAAACTCCAGTTCAGTGCACGACTCTTTCGAGGCGAAAGCCTCCTGCCCCGTATGTTTTGAATAAAGAAGAGACGCGAAGTACCAGAGCTCGTTTGGGGCCACTTATGAATGATGAATACAATGAAAATAACTATAAACATGACGAGAAAAGTGAGATGCATGAAGACACAGAAGAACTGAATGCTTTGCTCTTCTCTGATGGTGACAGTGAGAGTTCTGAGGATGATGAAGAAACAAGCACAGGTCGTTCGCCTCCAAGTACTATGACCCATTGTCATGTACCTGTTTCGGTCGAAGTCGGGGATGTGCTTCGTTCTGCTGAGCTAACCAAAAGGCAGAAACTCTTACACGGAGGTTATGATGTGCCACCACTTATGCACACTGCAGGCTCTTTGAAAACCTACACAAGCTCTGAATTGGAGGATGATGCAGAATCCAGTCGTGGCAATGCAAATGGTCAAGATTCTGAAGAGTTGGGTACCGTATCTGGTAAGAAAAGGTCTAGGGGAGATAAAGTGCTCGAAACTGTGAACATTCTGCAGAGGATAGTTCCTGGTGGGAAGGGTAAGGATGCAATTGTCATTATTGACGAAGCAATTCACTACTTGAGGTCCTTGAAGGCAAGAGCCAAGGTTTTAGGGCTTGATACGCTCTGAATCTCCACATTTCTTGCCTCACCAATCAGTGCATGACCATACTAGACAGTACAAGAAATAAGATTTCCGTTTCTTCCTCAATGTGGTCCACTGTAATTTAATCCTCCTTACCAGACATTACATTGTTGAAGAGATGATAATCAAGATTGTTTATACGTCAGGCAGCATAAGTACAGTGCATTTAAGAAAGCTAGGGCAAAGTGAATTCGGGCCAGACGACACGTGTTTTGTATCTTATCACAAGTGGAAATTGGAAAATTGTGTAGAGAAGTAGCTCGAAGCATCTTTGAAGTCTTTCTGTAATAATTGAGTTGAAATTATCAGCTTTGGTTTTGAATTTTATGGTGTCTCTATCCTATCTATAGGGACAAGGAAGATGCTGAACAGAATATGCCTCTTTGAATTAATTAGATATGAGCCGTGTGAATGAGAAGAATTTTTAGCTTTGGCAGGATCCAGAAAATAGATAAGCTTGTGTGAGTGAAAAGAGAACTTAGCTTGGTAGGACCCTGATAATGGTGGGTGCACTAATTTGGCAAGATGGGTCTTAATCCTCTTCTTTGGCCTCCACTCGTTGCACCTTGTGGACATTTTTGAAACCACTATGAGACAGGATAATGTACTAGTCCATATTTTGAGTTATTTTCCTTGTGTCCAGAGAATAGGATTACGAAGAGCAAAAGTGAGACCTGAAATGATGGAATGATACCCAAATAAAAAGTTATCATAGCTCACAATATTCCAACTACTTCACCATATTGGCGTTTTTTGGAAGCTTCGTTGCTTTTTCGCCAAATATTGGTTGCATATTCTCTCTTCCAAGTTTCAAGATGGTGCCAAGATATTGGGGGCAGCTGGAAATGGACTTCGCCAACCAATATTGACGGAAAAGCAAGAAGCGCCGCAACGGAGCCAACCGACAGTGCCCAATAAAAAGTGGATGCAGCAGCTGGAATCTTGTAGGCTCGATAGCTCTTTATTAATGTATCACCGTATTCTTCCCATTAACCCTTGAGATAATTTAGCCCTCAATTTTGCTCAACGTTTGCTCTTAATAATAATCAGTATTCTAAAAATAATAATGTTACGAGCTTAAACAAGTTTAGACAAGGTCTATTATATTAAAATTTTAATCATTTTAAAAATCATTACAGGCGTAAAAAAATGTTTTCTTTAATATTTTTTTATATTTTTAATCATTTTCAAAATCATTTAATAATTAAAATAATACATATCAAACATCTAAAATTATAAAATATTATATTCACTTAATAATTCCTGCAATTAGTTAATTATATAATTTTTGAGTTTTCGAAATGTAAAAATTAAACTATTTTCCGTAGTTTTAATTTTCAACCAGACGAGTCTTATTTTTAGAATTTTAGGAATTTCATACATGCTTTCAAAGTTCTCAACAAAATGATGAGACTCAAAATCATAATTACATAATATAGATAGCATCATAGTTTAAATCTTATTTAACTTTTAATCGAATAAATTCATTTTAACTTCTGTATTGATAAAGCCTTTCAAAAACTTGAAACTAAAGTCAATTTAAAAAAAAAATAGAAGACTTTTAAAAAAATGAAAAAAATTAATAAAGCTAGAGAAGACGAAAGATAGAAAGGGAAAAAATTCAGCCATTTAGGAATTTTTTTTTTTAAAAAAAAGCGACTAGACTCGAAGCTCGAGCAAAAACGTCTAACCTAAGCAAACTTTTTAGAACCCTCACAATAACATCCTCTCGCTGCTATATTACTCTTGATTCCAATTTCTACATTATTAAAACAAGAAGTCCCCGGTTTGAAGTTTTTCTCTTTTTCCCCATTAATTGGTGTATAATAAACCCACGTGTTTATTATATTACTATGAATCATGTGTTGCGGAAGTTTTTAAATTAAAAATACATTCTCTACGTTGTGAAAAGTAAGAAATATGTTATTACTCGGTTAATCCCGTTACTGGCATAACGTTGACAATCTCTCTTATATCGTCCAGGTTATTTTTTACAAGTGTGCTTTCAAGGGTCTCTTTCCTATCGACTGCTTCAAGCTAAAACAAATAAACATGTAGTTCCAAGGGAAACTATAAGAGGAGAAGAAAAAAGGACAAAAATATTGCGTTGTGAATCCAAACCTATCCCCTTCCCATTCCAAGTGACTTTTATTCTGAAGATAACTTTCTTTTAAATACAACCAAACGTGCTCATGTCCAAGCCTTTGATGAATATTCAGCTAGTTGATCTCACTTATTGATAGTCTTAGAATATTTATGGTTCGACACCCTCGAAAGTAGGGTTTCCAGCATTCAATGCTCACAACATTTGATGAGCACAATTTCAGTATCATCCAAAATGCACGACGACAGAAAACAAAGCATGACCCTGGAACAATCAATCTTGCACCTCAGTGAACAAGAAATGGTGATGAAAATGTGTAGATCAATGTAGGCCATACTTTCAGTGAGTGGTACTAACAAATGCAGCTCACTCGGTAGCAGTACTCAGTACTCAGTACTCATGGACCGTTGTTTTGGGCTCAGACTCCACTGTACCAAAAATATAGATCATAACGAAGTATACAGTGGAAGGGCGAACTAATTCGAATATTTGCATCTAATAAAAACTGTCCTCAATGAGTAAATATCGAATTTCTACGTTAAACAAAAGCTAGACTAGGCTCGGTTAAGAGGCTTCTATATCAGTTGGTGCAATGGTACTGCAAAGTATATAGAGAAGTAGACATGTAGTACAGTCAGCGATGTATTAGCATTAGCCCAGAGCCAGCTATCGAACTCATTGAGGTTGGGAAAGGCAGGTCGATGAAGATGAGTCCAAACTTGAAGACAGTGGACTACAAATACAATTCTGTTGACACCAGCCTATGGTGCAAATTGGATTCACTTTCCATGTTCTAATCCTGGAAACTGTAGCTTTAGGCTAATAATCAGCTGCAGAAAGAGAATAAATAATGCCGAATTCCCCCCTTTTCAACAGTATGTAACCTTTGCACTACACTTTCTACATCGAATTGAAATTACTGACTCCAGATAGCCTTCCCATTATTCATACCTGAAATAAAATTTGGAATTTCTAGCTATCCCATTTTACATGGTTTCTCCCTTGAAATCGCCATTTGAAATTTCATGGAAAGATTTCAAGTTGACGGCTTTTCAGCACAAAAAAAAAAAATAAAATCAAATCTAATAAAAAGATCTCATCACAAGCTATAAAGATTTAATTAATGAATACAATAATGATTTCTAATCAGCCTTCTTCAAACCCTCTCAAAACTGGTGGAAATGGACCATCCATTTGATACGAACTTAATTCTAACCAACAGTCAGGACAAACCATGAAAAGACTATCAGTAGAATTATTTACACGCCATGACAAACTAAACCCAAGCAGAGTACTTGAGCACCTTGAATTATGATCAAAGTATACATACTAATGAAACATAAAAAAGCAACTAATTTCATTAAAAATCAGAATGCTGTCTTAAATTTTCAAACCCACAAAAGAGCTATCCAGGCAGTACAATCAAGCATTACACACACTTGGGGCAATTTTACACTATCTTGAACGTACAAGCCTTCCAACAAGTTCAAAAGACAAAACTAAATTTGGAAGGGAAATTTTTCTGAAAAAAATTGTGAATGAGATATGCTAACCTTAAAGAAAACCTCCCTCTGACCACTTGCTATCCGATTTTCCATTATAACCCATAGCCTTGTGATCAGATGCACTTTGGTAGTAATTATCAGATCCGTCATCTTTTCCATCATCCCAGCCTGCCCAGCTCTCTCCATTGTGGTGTGTTGTTCCCTTGGATGATTCTTCTTTCTTGTTGTCTTTACTATCCCAATCATCCCAGGAACCGGAGCTGACAGAGTTGAACTGTCGACCAGATGAGTGTTGCACTCCAGGAGAATGATTCCATCCTTTAGACTCTTGTCCAAACTCCTGATAGTAACCATTCCTTTCACTCTCGTTCCGTTGCCAGCCATCATTCTTCCAGCCAGATCCATCTTTGGTGTATTCCTCAACCTTTTGTGAAGCTAGAGCCATTACCCCTTTCATGATTCCCCATGTCTTTTGTCCGATTTCTGATGTCTTTGCAGTCACAACACTGACAGTCTCATTCACCTTGTGATCATAACCTCCCTCTCTTACCTGTAAAAAAGGAGGATAAATACACAAATTCGTCACACTGTACATTTAAATAATTTTGGCAAAAACGAAAACTTAAATTGAAATGTTTTATACCTTGTTAATCCAGGTAATGCCAAACACTTGAATCTTTTTTATGGAAATCCTAGTAGAGATATTATAAGGAATACTTTTCAAATTGGGAACTTATTTTAGGAAACGTAATTATGATTTTATTTAATAGATTTTCTATTATTTTTTTAGTTGTTTCCTACCTCTGTTAGATTAGTTTAAGCCTATATAAAGAAGGTCTTTACATTGTTGATATTGAATAAATTGATATTTTGTCCCTCTAAATTTGCTCTATTCTTCCTCTTTCTTTCTCAATCTTGTTCCACATCACTTTTGCTTCTTTGAAAATCGTGCAATAGGCAAACAATTACTAGTACGATGCAGCAAGCGGCAAATCTTTAAGAGAACATCTGAAAGTATCTACAAATGCAACAGTTATGTCCTGAAAATTTTATTTTGTACTTCCTCACATTCTAAAATTTTTCCCATTTTCCTGAGAAGCAGATAAAATGTTTTTCATTTCGTGAGCACCACGGGGTGCATCCCGTGTACAAAAGGTAAAATTATGCTGCTAATCTTTGATTCCTTTTCTGTTTATAATCCTATCAAAGTTGTAGCCAAAGTACCTAATTTCAATGGAAAGAATGAAAAAACACAGTGCAATTGACATGAACAGAATTAAATAGAATATTATCAAACACCCCCAGATATATGACCATTACAGAGACACGCTTCATCTCTTACAAATTACAGAAATCTCCACAGAGATAAGATTTTGACAACATATTCTCCCTTTTCACTCAAAAAAAACAATTTTGTATTTCCTATTAAACACTTCTATTTTTGTATTACCTTTAAAATTATTAGTAAAATAAATATTGTTATAAATTAATCAAGTTGAAGACCAAGACTTATCTCAAGTGGTAAAAGTGAAGCCTTACCAAGTCATTGACATGGGTTTCGAGTCATCTTTTTGAGGGGGTATGGATGAAAATTCTTCAAAAAAATCATATTGGTTAATTCAATGTTTAAAAAGGCATAAACAGGTACCGAGGCGTTTTTCTTAGAGAGGTTCACAAGGCTCAAGGTGTTTTGAGGATAAGCCTCAATAAACCAAAAAAATGTCTAAAAATATCAAAGCAAAATAAACGCATAATAACTCATTAACAATCTTCAAGATTAAATATGTAATAAAGTGCCCAAACAAACAAAAGAAAAATGTAGGAAGTAACAAGCAAGAAATTGTTACTTATAGGTGGGTCTATGAAAAAATATTTATTTAATGTTTAAATGAGCACTAGATTATTCCAAATGTTGGTCAATCATGAATTGTTTTAATGTTATACAGATCCACATCTAAAGCAAAGTGAGTAAGTTTGGAAAATCAAGAACCCCAAAAGCCTTCAGGTGTGCAACTTACTCAATCGGGGCGTACGCCCAAAAAAGGCCTCACAAAATCATCTTTGAGTTGTTTTTTGATTGCCTCACCAACCATGGGTTCATTTGCAATGTACAACGTAAAATATTTTTTTTCCTTCCATTTTTATGTTCTTCAATTTTAATTCTTTTTGAAAAGTTAAATATAGAAAATTAAACTTTTCTTATCATAATACCAAAAAGAATAATAAAGTTAGCATTGAATAAGGTTCACATTCTGGATTATTTTTCTTTTCCCTCTTCTTAGTCAATATTTTTATAATTTGTTCTTTCTTCCTTTAACTAAAAAATTTAATTTCGAAAAATATTATCGAGTTGCAAGCATTATCACAAAGAAAAAAATAGGACCTTTCTTCAAGCTGAAAAGACATCTTCCTTATCTAAATTAAAATAAGAGGGAAAAAATGAGAAAAAAAAATTATTCCAAATCTATTGTAAAGACAAGGGTAAAATACGGAAGTTAAAATTATTGCTGCCTAGAGGGGGACGTTTCTATAACTTTTGAAAAGACATGGAGGGTCTGTGTAATAGTTAAATACACAGGGGATGTACTATTTTCTCAATTAACTAATTGTATTATCACAAGATTTGTATCTGCTCAGTTATATGTCAAACGCAGTAAATTGAGCTTCCTTTTTAAAAGTTTCACTAACAAAAATGGTTTGATCTAATTGAAAGAATCATTAGCATTAGATTTCCAATTGATCACTTCAATCTGGTATAGACATTAGTTATACATGTCCGTGAATTAACCTATTGTGCAGTTGTGCTTGTTTACTTTGTTTGAGTCCAGTTTGTCATGATTGATGCTAGTCTTCTGATTTCTAGTCTCAAGTAACACTGCCAAGCATAAATCACACGAAAGGCGGCATTTTGGTAAGGCTGCTAGGATTATTAATTCTTGCATAACTCTTGGGTAAATTACAGCCAGCATCCCCAACCTTTTTTGTGACAACCCAAACTCAACCTCTAATTAATTAGTGGGGTTTGTCCTCATTGACAGTTTCCATCCAAAAAGTACATCACATTGCTTTAAAATGACATAATTGCCCTTAAATAAACAAGAAAACAATTTATATAGCCCATGTTTGAGCCACATTAAAATTCTCATTCTCATCCTTATATTTATTTTCAACCACACATTCTCCATCAATACATTCTTCCAAAATAATGTGGCTCAAACACACCCATAATATAAAAAGAAAATTTATGGAAAAAACCTCACTCCCAATCTCACACCCCACCACCGTCCACCGGCACAACCCCAAACCACATTTATCCCAGTCCTGTTACCACCGCCACTACCGCCAACCACAGGAGAAATGAGATTTTTGGAAAAGAATAGAGGGATCAAAATGAAACCTTTACCAAGCTCTTCTAAATCAACTATAATCCCAAGAAAACAATCCAAAATTGCATACTCAAACGCAATAAAACTACAATTCAGAAGGACGATAAAATGGGTAAAAACTTCAAGCTGGTGAACTCATTTTTTCTTTTCACCAAGCTTGATTTGAAGTGGCTCAGAATTTCTCTTACCCTTTGAGGAAGCAGATGTCGGCTGACGCCGGAATGGGTAGGTCCTGTAGTATGAAATGTTGTCTTTTCTGGATAGAGGTAATAGGCGCCCTGTGGCATGATATTGATCCAATTTATGCTTATATTATTCCTTAGCAAGTCTATAATTCCGCATGCTTGCTAAGGTGGTCAAAATGGATATTTAGGGAGATATCACTACATAGGTCAACAGTGTTAAATGTGAAATAAACTATGGAATTCAATCCTTAATTCCCAAAGGAATAGTTGCAATGACATTTTCAAGCTAGCGGGAAAACATTCTGCAGGCTTGCCAAATGGCTAGTCAGAAAAGTTTCAAATGCTTTGAGATGTAATATTCATTTCATTCCAAAAGGCAAGTAGTGTGATAATCAGGAGTGCTGCTGCGCAGAATCATAGAAGCACTAAAACTCAAAATTCTTGAATAACATAGAAGGGAGAAAGGAGACCATTTGCATGAAATGCATACAAGAACCAGAAGAAAATCACACCTTCAGAAACCAAACTTTCACGCATCTCTTCGATCGTCAAGGTCTTAGGGGTTTCTAGTAAAGGTGTTTGTATGTTCATTTTGAGATGGTACAAACTTCTCCATTTGGCAAACTGATTCCCAGGACTCATGAGGGGAGGTTTATAGATGTTGGCACGAAATTCCATCCTTGAAGAACTTATTCATAAACAAGAAATTAAGGTTAAGAGCATATCCTCCTCAGCTTGAGAGTTAAACAAAAACCGTTTTTTAATTACAACTACCAAGGGCACTAAACCTCTTATCCAACTATCCAGTACATCTCATTCTATAAAGCTACAAACTAGTCATTCTGAAACAAAGGAAAAATAATTTACGCCTTCCAGAAAGTGGCCAACCTTTACACCATAAACGCATACAAGTCAAGTATGACACGTGCTATAAGTGCAAACTAAATTTGAAAACCTAAACATCAAGAAAACAACCAATCATGCATGGACATGTTACTAATTGTTACACCCTCAGATTTGATGGTTACACAATTGTCACGTCGCTTGTTATATGAAATAGAATCAAAACAATTGCAAGATATTACAATGACAAATATAACAAGCACCGGTGATAAGAATTTCTGAAAAGACAAAGTACCTTAGAACTGAACTCCTTTGTCCCTGTTTGAACAACATTTGCAGCTGACTGTGCAGCCGATGCTGCCACCACAGATAACCTACCAAATCCCTGCGTATACAACACCACATTAGTAATAAAAAACACGTAAATAACCAAAAATATTTGCATAAGCATATGTTCGAATGCACCTGAGTAACAGACGAAAGAACATCCCCCTGAGAATTGGTCCTTGGCACCGGCGGAGGGGTTGACCCAAAGCCGACATATTTCCCACCTTGGGAGGGTGGGATCCCCTCAGGCCGAGTCTCATTTTCTACAATCTTCCTAGAAAAGAAGTCCTCCTTATTTGCAGCCGATGCCTCCAATTGTGCCCGGGAATAAATATCCTGGGTCGACTTCGACCTTGACGGTGCACCTCCTCCATTTCCACCGCTCCTAAAATCTCCCACGGTATTATTCCTCCTAATATTATTATTTGAATTTCCACTAAACCCTCCATCATCATAACTATCCCAAGTATCCCAACCCGCATTGTTCGCAGAATTACCATCCCTAACCCCACCACCCAACGGAGGTCTATTATTATAACTACTACTCTTATTACCAGATCTGATTGTTTCTTTCACGACCGGGGGATCGCGCCAAGGTTTGCCCTCAGCAAGTGATTGAATCCGGTCTCGAAAAACAGATGCAGCATTGGTATTATATTTCGTAACAATATCAGTTTCTTTGGGGATTCCATACTGCAAAATAAATTGATTAAATCTTTCATT